>OMLF01020078.1:0-17373 GCA_900302615.1 Holocentrus rufus
TGTGTGTGTGTGTAGCTTGTGTGTTTTTAATGCACGGCTAGGTCAAAACCCATGCTGCACTGCAGGTTCTTTAATCCCCTTTGAAAGGAGCTCAGTCAAAGGTCTTTTCACAGTCTAGAGTCAAAGTGACAGAAATTTCACCATTTCGACCTCCTAGATTTTATAGCTGTGGAAAGACAATTTCTCAAAACATGTTTTACAGATTTGTCTGAATTTAAGGTTTTATTTAAATTCTTATGGTATTTTTATGTTCTTTCTTTAATTCTCTTGTTTCAGGATTTATATTCACCTAATCATGCCTCTTATATACAGTTTATATTGAGTACATTTATATTTGCAGTGCTTCCTATCAGGTACTTTTTTTATTGTTGTTGTTTTTTTGCAATTTTTTTTTATTCAGAATAGTGCTTTGCATGCTCTTATTGTTATATTAACCATTTTCCCCCAGAATTGTGTATTTTTGCATACTGTATATTTTGTTAAAGACGTGTATTTTAGGTGTTCTGCTTGTCATAGAGCAGTGGTTTTGCTTCATTGTGGTCAAAATGCTACTTCCCTGTTTCACTCACAGAAATCAGGATTGACGCCGGCCACCTAATGGTGTGTTATGTCATAGATCGGTAATCAATCGTAGCCTCAGTATCTCACTATCTATTTGCATATTTAGCTAACACAATAGTAGTTGATCAAGTTCACCAGCTTCCTTTCTCCAGAGACTTTCTCTGGTTTTCAAAGCGTTTCTTCCTAATGGAGCATCTGGGTGTTTATCTTGACAACGTTAACTGTTATCAGAGCTGGCCATCGGGGCCGAGGTTTATCTCCCTAACATTAGCACCACACACCTGATTGATAACGTAGTCAAGCCAAAGCCTCACGTTATCTATCACCATTATGTTTCTAATGTTGGAGAGAGCGATACATAACCATTCCGATACGTCCACTTGTAGGCAACCCTGTACAATTTGCTCTTCTTCTTCTTCAGAATCGGCCTCCGGTTTCAACATTAATGGTTGAATTAACCTATATTACCTTTTGCCATTGTGTAGCGTAGCCTACAGCAGCAGAACAGAAAACAAGCGGAGGTTTGTGTGTATGAGTACAGCAGTAAACATGCAGCAGAAGGTTGGTGGAGATTTGAGTAGAGGAGGGGGCTATTTGCATATTCATAGATCCACACATACTAAATAAAGGCAAAGGTGTAGAGTTACATCTAAGCCATTTTAAGGCATGAAGGGTTTTGGTCCCATAGAAAAGCTTCTTCATATGTAATTTTGTTGAACAGATGAGTTTTTAAGGCTTTAATCAATGCTTGGAATTTGTCTTTAACATTAAGTCTTGTGAATATTCATAGTCACAAAATTTCTTCGACCCAGATCTGATCCTGGTGTATGGTTATTTGAGTCTAAAACATCATACGGGGTTCTGTTCATCTCAAAGGGCTTCCTTTTTGTAGTTTTAATTTTACAGCTTGAGTTGCCTGGCGTTGCACTTCAGTAAAGAAAACAAAACTTCAGTGGTTTCAGTGTTTTATCATTTATGTATCACAAAGATATATTCTGCTTTACAGCGTGCCGCTGTGTTAGAATCCTTGAAACTTCAGTAAGAGGAATTGATTGAGGTGTTGAAGTTCAGTGCTCTCGGGTGGGACGCTCAGCCAGACTATCTGTGAGCTGTATACCTTCAAATGGCTGTCCTGGGGACTCCGCGGCAGTGAATCAATAGACAGTTAATTTCAGGCCACACTCAGATGCTTCAACAAGAGGTATGGGGGGGGCTTCCATTTAGGGAGACGAGGCTGTCAATAATCAGCTGGGTACACTCATACAAAGGCCTCACAAACAAACTTGTTGAGATCTGCATGTTAGAAATCGGAGTCAAACTATTCATAAACAGACGGGGGACACTGGAGTGGATGGATCATATTAGATGTACTTTATTGGGTGCAGATATGACTAACGTTTCAGCGTCAGCGTCTTCATCAGAATGTGAACTGCCAAGAAATGACAGTATATGCAACGTCCTTTTGATAGATTCAACTGTGGAGGAAGGGGGAGGGTTTCAGTAACTCAATTTTCAATATCTCTACAGAAAGCTCAGACTTAGTGACCTGTTTTTTGTATATTTATAGGATTATTTTCGCTGTATTTTCAATATTGTAATTATTCTGACTGTTCATTATTTTTCTGGTCTGTATTTTGTGAAAGTGGTAATGAGTAAATTGAAGATCCTCCTTCTACTCATGTGACAGTCTTGTCCTGAGGAGCAGCAGACTCTCATTTTTATAAACAGTTTGAAGCACATGGACTCCCCTTTCTCACCTCAGCTATTGTGAAATTCCACCACTCAGATATATTAAGCAGAAATGTATTAATGAATGTTCAACAAAATGTGGTTTGTAGCACTGACAAGATGTGAAAAATAGCAGCAGTAGTGTCTGTAGCTGCTACTTAATTACTTGTGCACTATAAAATGTGGAACATTTAAAGATATATAGATATATAGAACTTATTAACAAATCAGTATGAATGCACTACATAGCTTCAAAAAATACAAGTAGGCGTAAATGCAACATATAAAGGTACAAAGGTTAAATAAAAAGTGTTATGTGTCACATTAATTGGAACTTATTACTTTAATCATGATAAAAACATACATACTGTGAGGAAAACATCTTCGAGTTTAGAAAGGTGATGGAATAGCGTCCTTTCATGTGTGCTCAAGTCTCTAAGGAACTTATAATTTATAGCATGTTGTGTACACAGCTTTCTTCAGTTTGAAAAACTATCTTTAAGTCAAACTTAAGATAAAATGTTCATGTGTTTAAGATCAAAGTCAGAGGACACTTGTACCCACTGAAAGCCAGGCAGCACGTAATGTCACCAGCGAATCTCCGAGGATATTTTTGTGTTCATATAGTCTGTGATCAGCCTATTGAAGTTTATACTCACCTATAGATATAATTTTACAGAAAATATCATCATATATTAATTATACCATAAGACAGATTCTAGGTTAATGTTTCTCTGTCAGATGAACAATACTGGCTTACATTCAGTAAATCAATCAATCAATTAGACTTTATTTGTGCAGCACTTTTCATACAAACAGATGTATCACAAAGTGCTTCACACAGTAAAAGAGCATAATAAAAAACGGTGATCACAATAAATCACTGAACAAGACAGGGACATCCAATAAATGAATAAATAAATAAATAAATAAAAAAGAGGAAATGCTACCTTGACAATTGAGATCGAGGACACACTGGAGGCAGGATTAAAACCAATAAAAGGTGAATGATAGCCTAAATTAGCAAAATAAAATAGTAATAACAAGGTTGAGGTGAGAAAAGAATGTTAAAAAGTGGGTGGAAAGTAAATCAAGACAAACAAAACAAGCAAAATAAAATGGTAAAAAGATAAGAGATACAAAAGAAAGTAAAATGATAAAATGTAACAGGTATGAAAAGGAATATTGAACACCTACAGAGGATGTGAAAATAGATTAAACATGACAAAGATCAACGGTTCGCAAATTAACAAATCTTCTATGAAGTTGTATTGAGCGTGAGCCTCAGTCTGACTGACGTGTTGTTGTCTGCTCTCTCATCAGTGAGTCCAGATGTGACCAGCGACCACAGATATCATCACCATCATCCATACGAAGAGGACTCAGAAAGGGGGGGCAGATCCAGCTCACACGGGAGGCTGACAGGAGCCATCTGGGTCTTGATATTGCCCTGTTTACAGATGCTCCTGGCCTTGTAATGGAAACTGTCTCGCGGCGTGACACCTTCAAGACTTTGACTTTTGAGAACTCTGAGCGAAGCAACAGTGGAGCCAGTGTAAGAAACCAGAGGGCCGACAAATGGACGTTATGAGCTCCGATATGTAATGGAGAACCGTTTCTGCACAGTGCAGGACACAGGGTAGAAGCGAACACTAATAATTGTGTGGATACATATGGTACCTTAATGTACTGATAAACACTGTGCTTGCAGAAGACAGCATATGCATTGGCTTTGAGAATATTAATTGAATATTATTTGTCTGTTCAGTGGCATTCACTAACACTAATACTGACATGTTCAAAGCAGCCAATGTCACTGCCATGAATTAAAGAAGGCAGTGGGAAATAACTACATGTTGTAAAAGTTTGACATTAATTTAATTGTATTTCGATGCATAATATATTTGAACCATAGATATGCTGTATGTAAGTCGTAATTTGCTTTAGCATACTGCACTGTACACAGTATAGGTTGGGAAAGTGTTGTATTTTCTGTGCTCTTCCTTAAAATGGGGTTGTGCAGCTGTTGTGAGACGAGTCAAGTTGTCTGAAAGGTTAGTTTTGGTGTTTTGAATTTAAATTGAAAATATAAAAACTTCCACAGCTCTTGAGGTTGCAATATTTGTACAACCCAAAGTTAACACTGCCGCTTATCCTCCTCGAACCATCTGAGGAATCCCTGTTTCCCTCCCGCCTTACCTTATGTGTAAAACTTCCTCAAATGTGTTTTACAGAGAAAAAAAGAGGTTGTTTTTGTATAAAAGTGATTCACATTGTCACTGTAAAAAACCTACAGTGAGCCCCTACAGAGAAATATATGTTCCATTGCCTTTTTGGTTATAGGTTGGAAAAAAGAAGTCAAGTCATGACCCTTACTAGTCCTCACTGATAATAGCTGCGATGCTGTCCAGAGCTCATTTAATTGGTACATTTCAATAGCGAAATTGACCCGTAGAGCTACCGCTGAGAGAACTGGTAAAAGAGGAGTTAAGGGAGGAGGGGGAAGAGGAGAAGGCAAGGGAGAGAATTCATACTCCCTTCTTCTTTAGAAATAGATTAGTTTCCTCAGGAGTCTATTATCGTCTTTCAAACTCAATTCTTCTCTGCCTTCACAGGCCTGGATAGGAGGCGATAGCTTCTGGAGCCTCTGGTGGGGAAGAATCCAATTCCCTCTACCTGCTAGCTGACTCACGTTGCACACTGCTGGTGTGCTGCTGGCAGGTTTTGTGCAGAGAAAAGGAAAATGATTTATTGTTTCCTGTCATTTGCCATGCATGTGTGGTCACAGACTATGAAGGAAAGGTGCTTAACAGTACCCAACACAGGTTCTGTGGCTCATCAGTATAGGGGAACCACGAGTAGCGCTGAATAAAACTTCTTTCTGTAGGTGGTACAGAGGCGTCCTCGCATGATACCTTTTAAGAACCTAATGTTCCATTATTCATGTACACTAAAACATTTTCAACAGTGTGAATTCAAGCGGAGCTCCTTAGTTACGTTTGTCCACTTTGGTCCTAAACACACGGATTTTTACATTTCAGAACTGTCACCAGTATTAAACTGAAACGCAGTCAGCATCATTACGAGGACAACTTGAGACTTAATTTATGATCTCACTATCAGTTTGTTTTTATAAATGTGCATGCAATCCACAAATATTTTGTATTCTGTTCATATTTATGTGGAACACAATACTGCAATTTACAGTACTGTGTTCTCACACACACACATACACACACACCCCAGAGCCTTTCCTCTAGTGCCACTGTAAAGCCAAACTTGTTTTTTTGGGATATTCTCTGCTGCTGCTCCCCAACAGCATGTGTCTAGTTTTACAGAATAGATGACGTCATATGAGAAGTAATCAAAAAGTCAAACATAATGATCATCTGCATTATTTTTACAGTGCGCTGCACAAAGTGTAACTGGTCTTTGGAGATATTTTGCTGGTATAATTTTTCATTTCTGGTAATTGGGAGTTCAGGAAAGTTGGCAGTAATAGAGCAATGTTCTCTGTCTAGACAGCCAAATGAACGCCTATACTAATGAACTGCATTTTGAAAGAGGTGAAGACAAGAGGTCTTGTTGAGAATCTCTCATTGCAGTAGTTCCTCTGCTGGGGTGAAAATCCAATCACAGTTCAGATTAGTGTAGTGAATTTACTCCACTAGTCTACTCTGAGGTAAAGCCTGAGACAGGATGAACTATTGTCTTTGCGCTCTTTTATCTCTGCATACTTAAGAAGAGCCCATGGGATCTGCTGTGGAGAATATTGCTGAGCAGTGCTTAAATGTATACAGAGATGAATTTCATATTCCCATGGAGGCTTCTGTTTCACCCAGAATTATTACTGTATGACCTTGACAGCAGCTAACATTTAGCCTTTAGCCTTTTATGAAAGCTGTTGGCATTCATGAAAAGTAATCGTATGGGTGCAGAGGCATACTGAGGTGGGTTAAGCATGCTGAAGTTATAGCATGAAACAGAAACTTTTCACGGTAAGACTGAGTGTGTCAGATCAGAGCTTGTAAATTTGTTGAAAAGTACAAATTGGTTTCATACACGACAGATGCAATTTATACCTCAGCGTAGGCCTATTTTTGATGATGGGATTGTTTAATTTACCTGAATAGGATCAACAGTAATTCGATAATATATGAATTTGTTTATTATTCATCAAATCATCCCTTGATTTGCTAGATCTCCTCCTTTTCTCTGAGGAAGAGCTGAAGCTGCAGGTTTGAACCCCAAGCATGGCTCTGTTTTGGGGAAATCTGTTCCAATGTTAACGTTAGCAAGAACTGCTTATTACCAAATCTAAGGTCTGTAAAGCAGTGTGTGTAATTCTGTCTTAGATCCCTGTTATACAGATGTCATACACAACTGCATGCACGCAGCCACATGTGAGGACCCTCAATTACTGCTGCAAATTGGAGTGGGGAGCGGCAGCACTTGTGCCATCAGTGGAGCTCATTTCAAGTGCAGCTGTTGACCTGCACAGTGTAAAAATACAGAGACATTATGGATTATCACAGGCGTATTTTAGTGAATATTTAAAGCTTGTATTTGACAGCAGAGTGAGCAACCTGCAGGCGTATCATTTATATTATTCAGTTATTTTATCTTTCATCGGCAAGTGTGAAAGACCGGGATCTAGATTCAAGCCTGTGATGTCAGGAGTATAATAGTGTGCAGTCAGCTGAGCTGCCACATATTCCTGATATTTATTGTATACTTTTTACATTTTTCGGTGTGTATTTTGAGAAGCATAAGGCCTGTAGCCTCAGCACGTTCCAAATGTGAAATGTGATATTTCAAAACGCAAACTCATAGATTTGAAACGTCTTGTGGAGGTTCAAACCTCTTATTTGCAAAATTACAGATGCGTTTGCTTTTGAAATTCATCCATGCTGTATGGTGTTACTTTTATCCCACCTGTAGTTACATAAAACCATCCCCCCTATCCCCTTTCTGGGGACCACAGGAGAAACAGCACTATGCCTTCTCATTCTCTTGCTCTCTGTGTTCAAGGTATTTTTTCAGAGGAAGGGGAAAACAGTCCCATCAATATTGCGTTATCCTGCTGTCTACCCACCCACTGCTTTCAGATTATCAGACAAGGCTACAGCACCGGTTTCACAATAAATCCTCTCATTCTTTCTCTGTCTTTCCCTCTATCTCACTCATCTTTTTGCTTCCCTCAGCCCCCCACAGCCCTCTTTCTCTCAGCTGGCTACTTACTATCATCCCAAGGAGGTTTAGCATCACAATAATAAAAAAAAAGATGGATATCATTGTCAAGATTTTGCTTCTACTGCGAACATGCAACTATTTCACAGAACTGTTATGATAATGATTATGATATTATGATATGCAAGTTCCCTCCACGTTCCCACCTTCTTCCTGTTGTGTTCTGTTCTGTGTACCCTTGGAGCTGTTTTTCTTGCAAATCTTGCTAAACATTTTGCTTCAAGCTATTTTTTCACATTACACATGGTAGTAAATTCAACAGCAGAATGCGTCATTGAGCTGCTGGATTGCTGTTTGTGATGCAAACTGCTGAGAAAATTACAGTCAAAAGTCATAGTTAAGGTTTATACCTGGCTAGAATGTTCTTCAATAATCAGATTAAAATTGGATAATTCACATTTTACTCCGACTATGATCTTATTCAGTTTACGGTAATCAGAAAATTATGTTCTTATTCTGAATACTGTCTTAATTAGCCTACTCCTGGAATAGAATGGAATTGAATGCAAACGTAATTTACATGTACTGCCATAAAAAAGGTCTAATATCAAATATCAAGGTTAATATCAAATCTTCAGTGGTACTTCACTGGGATCAACAGAAACAGGAGTTAATGGAATTAGAGTAAAGAAACAGATTGTGGATATTATGCCCCAAAGAGATTTAGGGGGAAAAAATAGCGTATTATTCTAAGTTCATTTGTAAAACCAAGAGATTGGGGCAAAAAAGATCTGAAATACATCTGCTCCTTGTGTGGAGTACATTCCACCCCCTTCCTAGGGAAAATTTCATCATCCTCTTCATCTTCATCCTCCTCCGCCTTGCCCCCATGTATGCTTCTGGAAGGCCGATAGGCATTTGGCCACGCAATGCAATATTGCACAGCATGCAGCACACAACAGAAGGCTAATTTGGCAGATGATGAGACATTAAGACACGCTGTCTCTAATCCCTAAAAATGTGCGCAATCAAATGTGCAATAAGTGCTTTCTGGCATTTTTCCATGATAAAGTTCTATTCTATTCTGTTCTGTTCTATTCTATCTTATTCCATTCTATGCTATACTATACCTTTCTACTCTAGGACATATTAGGGAGGAAGGGATTTCATTAATCTCCATGTTTACGCCCTACTATTAAAACACTTAAAAATCAGTGCATTAATATGGTGTAATTAATAAATTAATTGCATCTGGCTTGTTTCAGCTTGTGCATTCACAGCAGGTTCTTCTGTGATGGTTTGTAATACAAATCAAAATCTCAATTTTTGCCCACGCGACAGCATTAATATCACAACAATCCCAGTTTCAATGCAGTTTTGGTAAGAGAGTTGCATTTGATTTACTGACCTACTTATCACCGCTCACACAAACGTGCCTGCCACCACTAAGCCCATCCCTCTGCCCACTGTCCCATTTGTTCAACAAGCAAACTTGTCTCTCTTAAATTTACAATTTTCATATCACATAAGCCACGCTTACCTCTCTGCCTTTATTTTACTCCATGCATGCCACCACCCCAATATCCTCCCATAGCTCTGTCCAGATTCCCACCTACATTCTCCCACCTATAGCTCTATTGTGTGAAATGGATGTCATGCCTAACATCAGTTTCTGACTGAGGTGTGACACATCATCTCGCTTCATCCAGACCATAGAGATACTGCCAGTTCCATTTATGGCACATGCCCATACACATTACTCATGCGTCTCAATCAGCTGATGGTGGAGCTCAAACTAGTGAGATATTCAGTAGAGCTCTGCCTGGAATGGTACTTTCAACCATAAAAAATCATATTTCAGCAGGACTTGCCAGTGCCTCCAAAACCAAAAGAAACAGCACTGTAGGAGGGGTTTAAGAATAAAAATATGTTGTTGTATTTTTAGCTACATTGGCAATAAAATAATATTACTGTATATGAGAAAGGTGAAAAAACAAGCAAAGAGCAAACTTACAAGCAAACCTGCAGAAAAGGGTTACTCTAAAACTAAAAATTTTAGTGTTTAATAATTATCAGTAACATATCTATACAGTGGAGTCCACATTGGTGCCCCATGACTGCAGATTGTAGCTCTAACTTGTTTATAAATGAGCTTCTTGATTTGCTCATTTATTTGGTCAGTTATTAGGTTACTTGTTTGCATGGGACATTAAAAACCCACTATCCTAGGGGTAATACTGATTAGGTATTTACCATCTATGCTGTGCAGTCTATTTCAACACAAATTTGAAATGCCTGCTTATAAATCATGTAACCATTTTTTCTTTTTTTTCCAGCTCCAAATGAACTAATTATATTTAAATAGAAATCAGGTCACTTCTGCACATATGGAATGCCCTTCTCTCTTTGGCCCTAAAGTGAATTGAATCCTCCCATATGGCCATCTAAAACTTGCCAAAAAACATACAGTATGTCACACACTTCATTTGAGCCCGGAATGCTGCAGGTAAGACAAACACTTTGAAGTGCAAGTTGTGCATGTCTCTTTCATTTTTTTGAATAATATGAACACGTTAGCGCCACCACAGACCTCTTCCATTTGTATAGACAAATCCAAAAAATAGTTGGATACCAGCTTCAAATGTTCTATTTTCAACACATTTTTTTTTTCCGCGCTGCCAACAAAGCCAGGCAGCTTGGGGAGCTTAGTCTCTTTAGTTTTCAGTTTTGTGACAGTTACACTCAGAAAAAAAGGTACAAAATTGTACCTGTTGTCACGGGGGCCACATGTTTCTGTCATGAAAGTATGCACAATGTTGTTCCCTTTTCTCAGTGTACTCATCATTGTTGCGACAGGCCCACATCTACTACATGAGCTCAGTAGACTCCTCTGTTTTTTTTTTTTTTCAAGTCAAGTGGTGGGTCAAGGAGGATAAAACTGTCTCCTTTCTCTTCTGTGAGGCATGCTAATATGGAATCTCTCAGTACTGAGGTGGCAAGGCCCTCAGGGAGGGTTTTGCACTGTACTATTCTTGTCTGTAGAAAGATCAGGGAGGGTAATCTGTGTCTCTGCCATCCAACACAGTTCTGCTGTGTAATTCAGTCTTTATCCTTAGTCCAGGGAGAGAAGAAAGAGAGAGGGGAGAGAGAGAGAGAGAGAGAGAGAGAGAGTGAGAGAGAGCGTGTGTTTTTGAGAGAGAGAGAGAGAAAGAGAGAAAATGAGAAAATTGAGTGTATTTTGAAAACCTGAAATTGTAATCTTGCAAAGTACAAAAATAAAAGTTTATTTGATCATGTAACAGGACCATAATGAGAGCAGGGGAATGGGAATGGGACAGTTTCAATTTTCACATGCAGTTAGATGGAGATTAATTGCTGTAATGTTTTTTTTTAGTGGTGACAATTAGTCCTACAAAGCGGAACCAAACAAAAATGAAACTAAGAACAGGAAAGAAAGGTTATTATTTCAAACAAACCACTTAACTTACAGGTGTTCCAATGAGGACAATAAACACTTTTCATGAGGGACACATTAATATCATTGGAACTGGATCCTCTAACCAAAAGCAATGAGGGAGTAAGTATAATAAACTTACCGTGGTTGTGAGGTGAATGCTAAATAGTAGAACAAACATCAATATCTGGCCTAATTTGTGGTAGCATAAATTGTATCATGCTTAAAAAGGTCACTGTTTTAATGAATCCTCTCCAAGGGAAAATGTAATGCTTGAGATTCTCTTATAAACTTATTTATGTCTTTCATTAGCCAGTATTGGGTTAAATCCATTTAATTGGTAAACTCTTAAGGGAGCGAAAATTGAAAACCAAGAATTAATTTCATAGGTCTCTATTTTCAAGGGATTTTCACTGTCTCTAAAGCCCTCACACTATTACTTGTCATGTATAAAGCAATTACAATCAGCGCCTGGATGAAACGGGCCATCAGAGAATCTATTAACAATGTCCTCAGACCTTAATATTTACACCACCCTACTTTCAGAGATGACACTGAGTTTTATGAGTTGTGAAGGACACTCAAAAAGTAAAACAAGATGATCAACTTGCTATTATTTTTAGATCCATTGTGTGAGGCGGACTGTTCTCCCGTATCTCAGACCAAGTACATCAAGGAGACTCTTTGCAGATAGAAAGAAGAAACCAGCAACGATCTGCAAATACTGTGCATAAAATTAAGGGGAATGGTTAAAGGGTTGATTGAGACATGTTAAGTAAACCTTAGCTTTCTCCTCTAACTCCGTAAGTCATGTATAATGAACTGCATTTCTCTTTTCGATACTGATATCTTATACTCAAAGGCACAGAGCTCTTCATAGGTTATTTAAACTAAGACCTACCAAGTCAGAAGCTAACCTTTTTACTAAAAATCTGCAACAGAATATTAAAATGACAGAAATACTATCATACAGTTATCACACTTCAGTGCATTAATAATCAATACTGAGGCACTCAGCTCAATAGACACTGTTGCAGTATAATGTCCTTTGTCCTTTTGTAAATTTTGTGTCTATCCTCAAAGCATGACGCTTTTTTCCTCAAAGAGACGCTTGTACTTACTGGAAGTTTCTCCTTGATATTCCTGAGGCTCACTGTTAATTCATAACCTTAGTTGAATCCAACCAAAGGATGTGATCTGCTGCATAATTCATCTCCCAGTGGGGCAGTAGAATATAGTTAAAATAAGGAAAAATCCTTGTCCATACAGTATCAGGGGTGTCTAAGTGTTGGCATTCACCATGACCACTTCACTTCTGCTGGCCGGTAACATCTGTAGCCAGTCTGCCATAGCAGCCTTTTGCCAGCACACCAGTCAAATGCAATGTAAAATATTCATCACTTAGAGTAAGTTAAATTCTTAAGTTTGAATGTGTGAAAGTAAGTCAAATGTTCTGAATGCCCAGGTAAAGCCAACAAATGGCTTCTATTAATTTTTGAACAAGGCCTTCAGATCAGATGGTGCTGCTGCACTCACACTGTATGCTTTATTCCTACATCATACATAGAGTACAGCAGAATTAGTTCTTTTTAGTAAAGTCACAGGGGCTTTTCCAAGAGCCATCCAAAATTGCTCTTGAACCCCACAGAAAAACTCGGCTATGTCTTTGAAATCCCCAAACTTTTTGTATTTCATCCGGAGTTTGGACCTTTCACATCGCTTTATCCATAATTGAGGCACATAAATAATTGTACAGACAGAAAGAGAGATTTATAATGAATAATTCTGGTTCAGCTGTGAAGCTGTTTCGTGTTGTCCCCATTGAAGTTGTCATCTGAAAATGAATAAATGGATGTTTGGGGGAGCTACTAAGCGGGGACTAGAAGCTCTGTGCCTCAGCTGTGGTGCAACTGTGCAGAGTGTGGCAGTGCAGTGGCCTTTTCTGTCTTTCTGTCATTTTTGTCAACTAGAAACTTTCCATCATCTGACAAAATGTGACACTAAATTTGAGGAGTAATAGATTACATGAAGGAGCATTAGAGTAATCTCAATTATTATTAAAATGATAGACAGGGAGCATATAGACACTGCAAATGTATTTTTGTTTATATTATAATGATGGCTGATAGTGGTTGAACATGATGACATGACAGCTAAAATTACACTCAAAATCTGAATAATTAAACCCAATGTAATGTAACCCATTGTAACCCAAAAGTAACTTAGTGTTGGGCATGACAGAGCTGAATATTCTTGTCTTTAGCGATGATATAATTTAAACTTATAAGTACTTTATTTGGAATGTCAATTTCCCAGCCCTGCACAGTGTCTCAGAGTGTATCACCAATTAATTTTTTTGAGGGGCACGTTCCTGAAGTGCAGGTAATTTGTGAAATAATGTTCAGTGGAGAATAAAAGAGAACAAAACTGAGGGAGGTGGAGGGCTTTCACTTCCTTGTAGATGATGCAAATTAACTGAAAGGAAAGATGTAAAGGCCTCTTCCTTATTCCACAGAGTTCATCCGTTTCATGTACTAATTCATTTTTAAGAGAGGGATCTATTCCATAACCAAATGTCTAAAATGTAGCCCAAAGTGTATTAGCTCAGGACACATACTGTATGAAAGAGGATCTCAATCTACTGTTTCCATGAGAAAGCTTGACTGAACTTCACATTCTGCTCTTACAGCATGCAAATTACTGACAGAATTAATGATGCACTCATTGAAAACTAGTTATATATTATATAACTGAGACTTACCTGACCTGACAGCTCAGTGGGATGATACACATGAAAGTTTTACCTGTTTCACCTAGACATAGTTTAGCACTTGATCAGTATTAATTTAGGTTCCGCCAAATTCTTGGAGAGTGTCCTCCGGCAATCATTAAATCTCATATATTTTTAATTAAGGTAACAAAATCACCAGCATCCGTCTCAGTTATATCCTGATTCGTGCTCAGTGACTCACAAAGTTGAGCGAAAATTATTTTTCTTTTCTGTTGAACATTCAAAAAGAAAAGTTGAGAATGGAAGAAATGCATTGCAGTTTTTTTTTTTGTATGTGTGTCAAGGCTGCTTTGTGCACATTAATGAAGCAGAATTTTCATTTGCACCTTGAAGAGTTGGGTTTACAAATAAAATCTCGATTCGTGAAGCAGCACTGTTGCCACCTGAGCTGTTGGAAAAATTCAATAACATAAAAATTTAATGCTGCTACTCCAAGAAGAAAACTATGGCTGTCAAAGTGTTATTTTCCTGCTTATATTTCAAGGTAATAACCCAAGTCAATCTCCTGCTGTGTAGAAATAACACTAGTGGTGATTGACAGACAGTCACTATTTGTTGGACCCGAAGATAAACTAATTGGATAAAAATATTAATTGATTGTGAAATGGAAGACATGCTACATTATCCTTATTACATTCACATCAGGGTTATACAAGGAAGTCACTCTTCATAAATGGAGACACAGGGTTCACAGTGACAGTGACAAAAACAGTAAACAAAACTCATTATTTAATAAAATGTTTATTTTTACCCTTTCATTATTTTCTGTATAGAAGAATGTATAACAAAAGCCAAATAAGCAATCCATTTTAGTCTTTTAAAAAATGGTAAGGCATGTCTGCTTGTACAACCATCGACTCCAATTCCCCCAAATACCATAAACAGCGTGCTCAGGCAACTCCAGAAATCCTAATGTGCTCCTTATTTATCTGATTTTGCAAGTCACAATAGTACCACACTCACAGATTTTTTTTGTACATTTTTTAGCAAAAGTGCAGCAAACGATTAACATCAAAACGGAAAAGACCTGGCAAAACACATTTCCTCCTAAACATTCGGTAAAAACGTCCGCCAACCACCATTTTATACTTTGTGGGATTTGAATAAAAGTTAGATGCTTTTTTTTTCTCCCCAATTTGCTTTTACAAATGCCAAAAGACAAGAATGAGGGATTAACAAGAGGTAAAATAAATAATGTCCACAAAGAAAAAGTGAACAATGAAGCATCTCAGACATTGGTATGTCTGACCACAATATTATAGCCTGTCAGGAGAGACAGAGGAATGTGGCTGTGGGGAGCATTCCTCTCATCATAGTGAGAAAGGACCTTCGTCTGTAGCAATATAAGCCCTTTGGAAACGCAGGACCTACTTCCCGAGATACATTTTCTTTCTCCTTTATTTTTTTCCTTTATTTGAGGAACACAAGTACAGAGTTTCCCCTTATCCTCGGTCATTCAAGACTCTCTTTGTTGCATTCACTGATCTTGTAGCTCTGTGGAAAGAGGCTCTCATGGGTACATTCGACCTTTGTATGGCTTCACCTGCCCACTGAGTTTCTTATTTTCGAGAACGCCATGGTAGTCTTTAAGCCTCACTGAGGAGGTGGGATTGCCAGGAATAAGAATACCGGTCTCTAAAGCCACCAGGCAAACAAACCTCTTGCCTTAGGATAGAAAACACGCAGTGCTGATGGTTCTCATTCCCCGTTGATCCCACCTTTAAAACATATGCATCCACAATGCTTTATTTTAATACTATGAAACTGGATTTTTACTTAAAATTAAACTGTAGCACAAATCTTAATACATTTGTAACTGAAATCTTTTAAACACCTTTTGTTATTTGGAGCTCTGACCCCCCCAAAAAATGTTCCCAGTACTGATTATTTATGTAATCACCAGGCAACAAAGATGATTTGAATGCACCTCTTGAGTGACAAATTATATGTAATTTTGGATGGGGAGGGGGGCAAAATGACCCATAAAAGTGCTAACAAAACACACATTCTTGTGTCTTTCCCAGTGGCAAAACATACTGTATCAAGAGTATATATATTCACAGAGAAATGTAAATTCCTGGCATTCAAAATGAATTATTACACTGTTGAACAGCCCCTTCTAGCATAGCTTGATTTTCACATCAAAATCTATGACAAACACCTCAATGATTGCAACTGAGATGTGCGTAATCTTAAAACGTCATAAAAACAAACATAAATCATCGAAACATGGGAGCCAAAGATGCAACTGACAATTTCAGCAACATGTACTGTAAGCTATATGGCTGTACTGTAAGAGTCTTCTGAGAACTAAAGAGGGAAGCTGAAATGTTCAAGTGCATGTTAAGGACTCAAATTAAATGGTAAATCAGGTAATTGGGTACAGATACCAGGCAATTGTAGCAAAATGGCTTAGTGTTGTGAGAAGTTTTCTTGTTTTTCCTCTTTTCAGATATAATTAGCATTACAGGTGATAACATAATTAGCAAAAACAAATAATACATATATAAAAATGCAACCATTAATGAAACCAATAAGATTAGATTACTGTACCTTTCAGCGCATACTTAATTGGTTATAGGTACAATATAATCAATTAAATGGTCTGAAAATATAAATAGACTCTTCTCTCTATGGGGCAAATGTATTCTGTAGCTTTATAAACATATGGAGCCAACAAAAATAATCTGTGCAAAAGTAGTCTCTTAGTGCAGTACATGAGCACTTTGTTAGAAATAATCAAGTGTGCAACTATAGGGCGACTGTAGGAAATGCTGCTTCCTAAAGCCAAACTGATACGACCAAACTGGAAACCAAGTGAACTGCCAGCACTGTACAATCCAATATCAATCAATCCAAAACTGCGGTGCCTGCATAAAACCAAAACACTTAAAAAAAAAAAAAAAGTTTTCTCAATTACAACATCGCCATGCATGCGCACAATAAAACTTTCTCTTTTTTTTTCCTGTGGGGGGACTTATAAGAACAGGTGTTACCTCTTTTTCCTCTTTTTCATATAAAAGAAAAGAAAAACAGATTCCAAATTGTTTGGAAAAATCAGTGATGTAAGCATCTTATGTTGGTTTCCACTTTCTAGAAGATGTTGTTCAAAACCCACTCTGGAATCATGGGAAAACGCCATATTTACTTTTGTCAGAGGTGTGAAAGCTGCTTCAGTGATGGCACCAAGCATTCTTTGGGGGACAAGCAGGATGCAGCACTGCACTCACGTCCAGTCCTACCATACAGAAAGCCATTCTCGTTAGGTTTCAAGGAGGTTCTATATGTCCAGTGAGGGAACGTTGACAGCATTAGAACTTGCTGTTAAAATATACTGTAAGTAACAGTACAAGAGTCATTGATCAGGCCACATGCAGGTATTATCTCCATCGTGTCTGCAGTGCCCAGAGTGGGAGTGTGAGGGCAGCCATCACCAGCAGTAGGGTGGGTCCCGGGGACGCTGACTTGCCTGCTGCTGCGGCACGTTCATCGCTCCTGTCAGCTCCAATCACAGGAGCCTCTGTTCCCACAAAAACAAACTCTGTGGTGCAGCCATCAGGGCACCCGCTGCCACTGCCAGAGGCGCTCCCTTCATCACCTGCGGAAAGAAATCCACACGAATTAAAATATTTTCACAATTAAAATGAAT
>OMLF01020078.1:18749-47513 GCA_900302615.1 Holocentrus rufus
GTATTTTGCCATCCAAAAATGGTGAGAAATCAAAGGTTTTGTGTGCTATACTCTCAAATGGTAACCACGATTGTAGAATGTCTGTCTGTTGCTATAGTCAGTGTAACATGCGGCATTATTTCAATGAATCCATCATGTGATAAAGGCATAGTGAATCAAGTCGGTGTTCACAGAGATGATCCCTTGGCATTAAAGTCGTAGGGTGAACCTCTTGCACACTCATGTGTCCATCACTTGTGAGCAAGGCACTGCACCCTTAAATATCCCACAGTGCCATAAAATAATGGTGAAACCGCTGCACAAAATGTGTTCATGTATGAGTGACAAGAGACACTGGGGGGGGAGTCTCAGAAACTACAAACTAGACTGTTTGAAATTGGACACATTATAAGTTACTACTCTTTTAACAACAGTTGCTTAAATGGGCCAAAACATAAGTGTATAATCAAGCTTAATAGTCCATTTACAGACCACGCAAGTCGAGAGTGGTTACACTTCCCTATGGAGAACCCTCAACACGCCTGAGGCTCACAGAAAGAGGTCCCTGTTCAACAGAGGTATCTATGTGAGGTTACTGCTAACTTGTCGAGCACACTTCTTTTTCTTTTTTGCAGTAATAAGGTAATAATGTATTAGAATATCTTAGTAATTATTAAAGCCGCAAACTATGGTGCAATGGATATAATACAATACATGTGAAAGGCTGTGCTGTAACAAAGTATGGGTAGCACATTTGACCGCTGCAGTAATATCAGTTCCTTTTTTCTTCCTTTTTGTTTCTGAAAACACCCTTGCAGTGCATGTCTGTGTTGGCCTATTACGGTTAAACAATTCAGTCATTTTTACAGTGTTAAATGTAGACGTTTTGTGGTCAGGTAAGAAGAGAATTACATGATTTCATGATGCACTTCACATGATACCACTGAGGCTGACCGAATGTCATCAGTTTTATTACATCTGGACAGTCAACTTACCTACGAGATTTAGAGTAGTGTTGAGAAAAGGTACTGGCACAAACAAGGAAATTAACATGTCTTTTATTGCACCATCTGGTGATTTTATTACTTGGAGAGGGCAAAAGCAATGGGGTGATGTGTTTTCTCTGCCAACCTCTCTGGTTCACTGTCAGAGAAACAACCCGCTGTCCAAGTTACTGTATGGTGAGGCAATACTCTACACACTGTGATGATAAGAGGCAGTGAAACTTTCACAGTCCCCTGGGTATTAGACGCTTCTTAGAAGCCTTAGAGCTTATATAGAAGTCCTCTATATAAGCATTGATCACTGTACTTATGGACAGAGCGTTAATCTGGTAACTCAGTTGGTGCTAGTTCTAATCCCCAGCAGGCAAAATGTGATAACTGAAGAGCTGAGTTAACTTCCTCTGGTTATATAGACGGCAGAAGTTGTCCTCACCTGCCCTTGGTGTGGCTATTCCAGCACTGCTCCTCATCAGACTCTGTCAACTTGCCCTTAGTACAGATGTCGTCGGGCAGGTTGGACCAGAACCTCTTTGACTCCTTCAGTTTCTCTTTGATGTCAATCACCTGACAGAGAAAAAAAGGGATATGAGGTTGAAAAGACTTAAAGGTTAGAAATGAATTGACTGTCAATGTGTTCGTGGCCACACAATAGTGGCCTGCAGGCCCATTTCACCAGAGCATATTCACAACTAAAGTACCTCTCAGCTTGAACATTAGATTGATTGCACAGCTTTCAGCCAAGACATTAAAAAAAGAAATCTTGGTGATTAAGTTAAGAAAGAACAATAAAAAAGACGGTTTAATTATTTGTTATAATTAGGAAAGAATTTAGCATTAGCTGAAAGGAAACACAAAGAAAAACCTAAGGGCAACAACTGCTGCAGAAATGAAAATGATCAAGAAAAATATAAACAGTAACACAACCAAAGCCAATTGTTACATCCCCGTATAGATTTGTAACACATAGTGACTTTAAATCACAGTGAAATTGTGTTTCTTTCTGTTCCTTTATTCCACAAGGAGAGTGGCATGGCTTGAATTAAAAGGATTTCTGTTGCTTTTCCTTTTTTCTTCTTTTCCACTGCTATCCATATTGTGTTCATCTGTGATTCAGACAAGACAGACTTGAAGTTTTGAATTTGCTATTTGGCATGAGTTTTTACCCCCCAGTGATTCCATCTGCCCATGGTAAAAGATGTTGTTTCACAGGGTGACCAGCAAACAGAAAAAAATAAAACTCATGATGCCTCTCAAACAGTAGCACACTGAATTGGTTTAGTGGTTTTGTATAATTGAAAGTAGGTAGCATTGTGTTCCATTATGACATATGGTGCTTGTCCTTAAGGCCTGACTTATGTGAATATTCAGAAGACATTAATACAGTGCAATGAGAACTGCAAAACTGAGCAGACCTGGAAAATCAACTGTCTTGTCAGTATGCATCAGGTGTGAACATGTCTCAGATGGTAATATTTCCTTATTAGTAAAGCTTCAATGTTCCTTTTCTTCAAATGCAAACCACCTTACCTTTGTCTTGCAATTTTAGCAATTTTGACTTCTTTTACATAACTTCAGCATAATAAACAATCACTCAGTGTGGAGCCTATTTAGGATTCTCATAGCATAATATACTCTGGTTTGCCTGTTAAACTAATGTCCTCTTCACATTTATTTCCTTAGAAATTTAAATTTACTTGCTACTATGAATAACAGGCTTAATAGTTTTGTTTTGTGTTCATGTCTTGTTTTTGTCACCAACTTCTGAAATTAGAGTCTCCAGCACTGTGGAAAGTAAATGCTTCTCAACTTTAGGGGCTACTGCAGTCATCACCAACACATTACTCTCTCTTCCTTGCTGGCTTTGGGAGTACACAGCCACCAATTACAGCAATTTCAAAAACTATACAGAATGGTCCAAATATGGGAATACATGGGTACATTATGTTTTTGCTTTCCCTTGGGTTGATGAATGCAGACTGTGATTTTAGCACAACCCCACTAAACAAGCTGTAGGCAAAGGAGGACACAGATGAGCTGGTGGTTAAAAAACAAACAAGAAAAATAAACTAATACATGCGGCATCCAAATCAAAATGAAACTGCGATATATGCACTGTGATTAGACTGCAGATGTATTGTATTAAGAGTGTTTGTGTGTTTAAAAACTTTAGACAGATGAACATTGTGGCCACCAGCCCAATAATAGGTTTTTCAATAGGTTTTCCTATTTGCCCTGCCTTGTGACTGCTAGCAGCAAGCAGAAAAAAAGTCACAACCACAGCCCACTCATCTTTCCACAAAAGCAATCACCATCAATTCTCATGACACTTCTCAAAAGAATCAAAGTGTCTTTGGTGCTAGAGGAGCTGTTTACTTCTGGCAGAGGGATCTGATGAGAAACCTGCCAGAGGCATATGTGTCTATCCATTAGCAGAATTTGGCCATTCATATCTGGGTCTGGATGGCAAAATGTGGCAATCTGCATCCAGATCTGGATCTGGATGACCAAACTTGTCAATCTGGGTCCAGATCTGGGTCTATATGGCCAAATTTGCCAATCTGGGCCCAGATCTGGTTCTTTTATGGAGCAACATCAAGATCTAGATCTCAGTCTGCCACATCTGGTGAGAAATAGCACAGGAATTTCAAGTTCTACTGCCATGAGCACATTACTCTCCATCTTTTTCTCTGTCCTTCTACCAGCCCTCATGATGAACTGTCAACTGTGGACATGAATGGAGGTTTTAAGATGTAACTGGAGAAGATCTGCTGTCTTAGGTATTTCTAGATTTGGACATCACAAACATGTATCGCATCTACAACATGATTTTTGATGCTGCTGGATAGAAGTGTAGGGTCCAGAATCTTCTTTTCAGTTCCGAAAGACCCTTTCTGGACCCAGGTGTGGTGAGTGTGAACCATGTGTCTTAATCAGCAGTCTGGTGATGGGATGGTCAGGGCCCAGCACTAATGTGTGAACAGTATCTGGATCAAGATGTGCAGACCCATGGGTTCCATCCTCCAGCATTAATGAAACAGAACACTTAGTTAGATGACAAGGTGAGTAGGCAGTGATTCTTTGATATAGGTCATCGTGGAAAACCTGCTTGGACTTGCTGTGTAAGCAGTACATCAGCTTTCTTTACAGAGGTAGTAAGTGACTCATCTACTGCCCCAAGGCTGCACTCACTAAGTCTTTCCACGTAGGGTATTTGGTTGCATCAGGGATGCTCAGGGCAGGATTCAGTATGATAGAAGATGGTTTTTGTGTTCTTCTGCCTGGACAGCATCAAAGAGTTGGGCAAAGTGAGTCAGAGCTTATCAGACTGCTTCAGGAATGGAGGTCCTAAACATGCCTCTCAGGCTAAGATTGCTCCAGGAGTGTGTTCCCTCATGTGATGTTGCTAGCTCTGACTGTGCACATATCTCCAACTCTCCAAGTTGGGGGGATCCTGGATCATGGCTGCTAGAGTACAAACCAAAACTTTCTACACAAGTCTGATTTCAACCAAGCAGCTTGGTGGGCAGATAGAGTCAGTTCTATCCAGATGGTGTTGGCAAATTGAGTTCTGCATGTGGCTTCGTAGAGTTCAAATCACAGCATAGAGAGTTGGCATTTGAGAGCATCACAGGAAAGAGCCATCATGTAGAACTCACTGCATAAATCCTGAGTGCAAAGAAAGCTTCATCACTTCAACAGCGCAAGACATGAGGTCAAGTGCAAGTAGGTGACCTGACCTTTTCATTGCGATGTTCAAGCCTGACCTAAAGCTTGACCATGATGTAGCATGCTGTAGATCATATAGAGTAGAGGTGAAGAGGCTGTCTGCCATTTTAAGGCAGAGGCGTGAAAGAGAGTGACGAGTCATGTAGAGGCTGCTGATTCAAGTTTCAAGTTCAAGTTTATTTAGAGCCCTTAACCGCTATTACAGTCTCATAGGGCTTTATGAGGCCACAGTATATACAACAAAGGATGAGAGAGGGAAACTCCTTCCAGCTACTTAGGCTAGTTTTCACTTATTTCTATTTTTTTCCCTCTTTGTTGCTCGCATTCAGAAAAATTAATTGGTACCAGTTTCTCATCAAATTTAAGCAGCAGGGTACACATGTATAACATTTTGAAGATTATTCTTTTTGTGACGGCCAATAATTTGTTGTCGTGTGTACCTGTGTTGCGTAATGCTAAATAGTCTCAACAGTGAATTGTGCGTATTCATGTGCTGCTGCTAAGAAAATCACTCCAAACTGTGAAATGAAAAAAATAAATTAGTTGTAAATGAGATGGTGTATGGTTGAGTAATACAAATTTTTTGTTGAGTACAATTTGTCAGTTACAGAGATTCTGTCCTTAATCTATTAAACACATATGGTGCTGCCTACACCAAGGGATAGATATGGGATTTGTAGAATGCTTGTGGATTATGGTCCAAGAGTGCTGAGATGGCTATCTTAAAATGTTATGGAAAATATTTTCTGCTATGCATGCAATCTGTGACCCTGAGGAAGGCTATTCCAGCTCAAGCACATAGCTTCATTTGTCTACAAGAGTTGCTGAATGATTAAATATATTAGTGTTCACAACAAAATGACAATTGCTGATATGCCAGATCAGTTTGTGTCTCCTATCCAATGGTCAGTATTAAAAAGAAATATATTGAAAACATACTATCCTGACAAGGATGCCATTTATTTATTTATCCTGCAAGCTTGACTTAAAATGTGGTATCAGACATCAGTCAACAGACAACACTCATCAAAAAGTATTTGATCTGGTTTGTGTTTTGGATCCCAATGCTCATGTTTATAGCCTGCATAAGGACACAAATAGGACGCCAAAAAACACGAAAAACACAATCCCAACCGTGCACATGCACATTTATAACGGACCAGTGAGCACATATGCGTTTGTGTGTATATACACACACACACACACACACACACACACACACACACACACACACACACACACACACAGACAAACACACATCTCTCTCATCATGTTCTGGTTACACTGAGGATTTGAGACAGTGAATACAGTGAAGCCTCAGGTCTAACAGGACATGAAAGAGCCTGTACCGACAGGATGCCACTGCAGGAGGCTGCCCTCACGTTTGATGTGGTAATCCTGTCATGGAGACACCAAAGCTGGTTACGTTTAACAGACACTGCTGCGACTCTGATTCATGAAGGCCCTCAGTACCTTGGCCTCGACAAAAAAATATTGATCAGAACATAAAGCGCTCAGTTACTTTACCTGACACTTTAAAATACAGCCACACTGCTTTTGTTCTAGGCACAGTAATGGTATATTGATATAGCCCACCCTGACAGCTGATTTCTGCAACAGGAATATTTCATCTGAACTACAGCTAGCCAGGGGTTAGGGTGGGGGTAAAATTAAGGAAATAAATCCATATACTGTATGATTCATTTGGGAATTTACCCCAATGAAAATATAATGTGGTCCTATTCAGCTGTATAATATAATGTATATTCCACGTGAGCAGTGTCAAGAGTTCAATACCAGCGCAGCCAGCTCCATTACAGTATACTCCAGCAGTAAAAACTCAAACACAAATACATGCACAAACACACTCACACAAATGTAGGAATGTGCATGTGCTAACTCTTCTTCATGCACACACACACACACACACACGCACACACATGCACACCCACCTACTGAATGCAAATTGCTAGGACAGAAATCTTTAACCATGAGTCTTTACATGAGTGCCCGGGGCAGTAAGTCTGACTCCAGCAGGAATAGTCATTGCTACTGGATTAGGTGGAGCTGAATCATCAGGGTCTCACCCTGTTTCACTGGTAGCCTGGAGTTTACTGCTGCACAGCACACGGGAAGCCTCAGGGGAACCGATAAGAGGTTGCAGATTCTCACTTCGCCACTAATCTGCTTTTTCAGATTAAAAATTATACAGTATGACAGTAATTTCACATAATCAAAAACCACTTACTCGCTACTTTCAAAAACAGTCCTTAACTCAGCCTGAACTTATGATCCTTTACCTCCAGGAAAATCTTAGCTGTTGAATTGAAGTCCTGCATCATCCAGATGTTTGTCTTTTAGGTCTTCTGAAAGCAAATGATGAAACCAAACCCAACTGGTTTCATCAAATTGGGTTTGGTTTCATCGTCCGAAAACATAAAATTCAGTATGACTTGTAACATTCCTGACTATCAAATTTGCCTACGGCCCACTAACTAAAAAAACAAAAACAAAACAAAATGACGACACAGATTCTTTAACTGTATGCCCAGACACAAAGTGAGGTGAAATGTCCATTTTCACTGAGTTTTGTAAAATAACTGTTCTCTGATAATTCTTTTTTAACAGAATTTTAAATAGAAAATGTTTTTAACATATTCACAAACTCGCTCCCGTTCCCCTGTGTCTGAGAAAAACAGAGGCAGAGGTAGATTGAGAGTGAGTTTGTGTGTGAGTTTATGCGGACGTGTGAGTATAAAAGCTCATTCTGGTGCTGCATGGGAGTTATGTCTTTAGACTCCATGAGGCCTGTGCAAATTATGAAAGTTTCATGGGCTCCCTCTTAGTGATGAACACCAGCGTGGGAAATTAACATCCGCCACCTGCCAAACGTGGGTGATTTTGTTTAATTTGTTAGGTTCACCAGGCACTGTGGAAACGAAAGAAAAAAACTGGTAGACCTTTTACGAAATGCACTCCCACGGTGACTCTTAAGCACTGCTCTCTGTTTACGTCCTGTATGCCTTTTCTTCCTCCCACAAACACGTCTTTGTACTCTACTTACGACATAGTTTAAAAACAAATAGGTTTGATATGAACTCTTGTTACCAAGAAGAACATTAAAAAGGTCAGCCTCATCGCCCACTAAGTCAATTTAGTTTGTCTACCCTAAGGATAGATAAGACTGTCAAAGTGGAAAGTGAATGTGGAGACATGTTGTTAGAGTTCAGAGGCCAGCAGACAGATAATAATATGGTACGTCGCAGTAAGAGGAAGAGAAGGGGAGCCAAAGAACAGAAAAATATATATTTCAATGAGGAGAAGTAACATGATGAGCAGGACATGAAGCACGACTGGCTGGTTTTTGAGCGATCTGGAGAAATCATGTAATCGCGTCCAATTCCAGGTGGTGTACAATCTAAAAAGCACAATCAATAATGCATATAATTCATTCTGTACTGTTTTCATTTAAGGTTCCCATAAACTATTCATGCTCCATTTATCTTTTGTAAACTCGAATGGTACTTTTACCGTATATTTGTTTCCCTCTCCCTACCGTGTTTATAGGTAATAACACATGTAGTTTTGAGATGTAAATGGCTCATGTAATCTGGATAGTTTATGTTGGCTTTGATGTTAACCATTCCTACACCTTCACACTGTTAGAAATAAAAATGCAAAATAAATAAATAAAATGAAAAGGATACCAAAATGATCATGATACCATTTTCATAGCACTTTATCGGTTCTTTAACCATTGATCAACATCATTTATGAATCTCGTTTCCATATGATGTAATGACGTCTGATGTATGATGTAATGACGATGATGTAATGACATATTAATTATTTGTCAGTGTGTCACCGAATGTATCATAGAATATGTCGTACATTTTATTGGTCTACCCAGGTGTTAAGTAACAGGTTGTATTTTAAGGTCTATTTAAACATTTGTCAATTCTGTAGAGTATTGCAATGTATTGTCATAAGTGTTACATTGTGACACACGAACCTATATTCATCCTTGCCAATATCCGGCCCTGGTAAGATACAGCTGTGGGAATTACAGTCTATGTCCTAAAGAACCTTATTTTTCTATCAGCCAAATTATTCAATGTAACAGCCAATTTAACATTTTAAATACTCCTCACAGATTGATTTATTACTGTTGCCTATGGATATTCTAAATGAAGACACTGACCATAATGTACTCTAGTTAAGGGTTTGAGCTTCTTATTTGTGTCTAACCTCATGACTGATTGTACGATACCAAATTAAATGTGTCCTCTGTGCAGCCATATATTTCTTCTGAGGTGCTGGTGATTGCAGAAATATATGACACAGTATTACAGGTGGTCATGACTGATGCACAGACATCAATTTCCGACTGCAAGCTTTGCATCAAAATGCATAACAAATAACACATTTAAATCCAACATGTATTGAAACCATTAATCATGTTGGTCCTGCATAATGCTTACATAGTCAAGTCAGTAGTGCTTTGGGTAAAATGTGGATGCTTATTGTAAGGGTTAGTAGAACATAGTTTATAAGTACTTAAGGGTGGAGGTAGTCTAATTGATGCCCTGCATTTTATTTGCATTTAGCCTGAAAGTGAAACGTTCAAACCCTTGGAGGAACTCTTGACCTCACACTGCACAGCAAGAGGCGGCTGGTCAAAGACACACTCTGATGGGATGGCGTCCTCTGAGAATATGCACAAGACAGATGGATATAAATAATAAACACTCGAAAGTTCAATTCTGTTGTTAAGATCAACCTTGAACATATCAGAAACATAGCCTCATATTAAAATCCACTGTATGCCATTCAGTGCAAGAACTGTTCTCTATGTGGCACGTGCCAGTGCCTCCAAGAGCAAGTGCAAGAGAAATTGTTATTGCTTGTGTTGCATCATGTAAGGCTGTATATTGAAATTGTTGGATTTGTTGGGTCTGCATATCAGTCTTTTTTGAAACAGCAGTTTTAGTGTGCCCACTGAAAGCCACAATGGCTCACTAAATATGCAGGAAAAAAAGGATCTTTATGGTTTGCTACTTATGATCTGCTTATATGAGCTGATCACTCACTTTTCTATGATTATAAATAATGCAGAAGCAAAGCATGAATAGCTTTTTTCAGCAAAAAGCCAATCACATTGTAGAGATACAATGATACCCACTCAAGTTTATAGTATAAGCAGTAAAAGATACTTATCCTTCATGATTAGCTTCTTCACATTTGTAGATGTGCAATCTTGTTTGCCGCGTTGAGAAAATAAAAGACCATAGACCAAGCATATTTTGAAGATTACTGAAGATTGGGAAAACTCTCTGAGAAATTACTGAGGTTGTCCAAAAGTGTGAGACAGTGTCTTCAAATACCCTCACCAAGATGTGACATAATTTATGGAAAAGAAGGCAATGCCTATTAAACATGAGCACACTGCAGTTAGCAGGTGCATTGGTTAAGTATTATAGTACAGTGGTCATGCAGTATGAAAGAGTAAGACAACCTTTCTGTTCGAATGAAATGAAACTCGTATAGGACACAATTTATTTCATGACACACTGTGGGGACATTATCTGTTATGGTCTCTCCTGAGAGACTATAAGCACTCGTCGTCTGCTCAAGGTCAAACTGTACTTTCTTTGCAAACCTGAAGGTACAGTTGCAATCTGCAGAGCGTGAGGCAACAGGCTTCTCTCCTTCGTCCAAATGATTCCCAACAACAAACTCTGAATTCTACCCAAATTCTCCAAACTCCAGGACAGCTGGTGAGCTGCACAAAATGAACACTTGGCTTAGACCAAGAGCGACACACTGCTGACAAAAACACTCCGCAATAAGGCTGCATCATTGGACAGTTAGATTAGTCTTAGGAGATGGGTCTTGCATATTTAATGTAAAGAAACTAATTTCCTTTGTATAATAGTTGGGAACACTTTGATTTCTGTTGTACCATTTGTTATATGAAACTCTAGACCAGCCTTTTGTACTACAGACACAACTATCATTTCCTGAATAACTGCTCCCTTTGATCTTTTCTACAAACCTCATCTATGAGATTTGATCCCTAAAATTAACATTCAGTTCAGTTCACCGGCCAAGGCCTGCACAACTTTCTCTCCGTCTGAGTGCTTATGACGCTTTGAATAATCACACTCACACTCACACACACACATACACGCACACATTGTAGGATTAGAATTATTGGTAGAACTTGTTTCAGTGTTTTGTCTGTTATACTGGAATAATGCATCTCTGGTATAATAAACTTACTGTTTCACAGTACCTCGCTTACTACTACAACAACAACTAATACATAAAGTACAAGTAGTAGTAGTTAAACTAACGACCCTATGCTCTCTAGTTTTCATTTTTTTTATAGTTTTTGTTTATTTTGTTACAGTATTAGCTTGATATTTCTTAGTTCTTTGGTCGGTAATATAAGAACTGTTTATATTTTATTTTTTACAAATTTTCCATTGCAAAACAGAGTGACATCACCTTATAGAGTTTACGACAGAAATGAAATAGAAATATGGAGATGCTGCAGTAAGACTTCAATGTGCTTTATTTTTTGCGAATGTTTTTTGGCATACAGTAGTTACAAAATACATTAAGTGAAAAGTAATGGAAGAAAAAACGGTCCAGACATAAAGGGATGAGGGTTGTCTGATTCTGTGGTTGCTCTCATTGTGTGGATAACTTCAATCAACAGTTTGCCACCATTTGTATCTAAAACATTACATATACTTTTGGACTTTGAACCTATTATTTGTGATTTAGGTTGTCAGCCACTTGAATTTTGTGTGTCAGGTTTTGAACTTGAATTTAGAGTATATACACTTATGCAAAATGGGCTGGAGATACATTATGTTTTGCTGGTGGTTAATTTTGAGGGAGTAAATGTGATGTACACTGTATGCTAAGAAATAATACATGTATTTTAATATACAGTATAATATGAAAACATGAAAACATAAACTTAATTCACATTCTTTTTATGTCCTCCATAATCATGAATTCCCTGAATTGACTGGTTAAAATAATTAGTTACAGTAGTACAGTGTCAGCAATGTGATGATATGTTAATATGGTCACTAACAAGTGAATTCTGGCAAAGACAGAACATGAGTGAATTATGCTGTGGCACGTACAATTGTATTGGTTCACACCTTAGTAAATATGATTACATCTATTCGTGTCTTAGCTATGTGTTAGTTCAACATTAGCTCATGCATAAAACACCAACATAACTCCGCCCGACCAATATCAAACACAGCCTTGTGAAAACAGAAAACTAAAAGAAGTAAAATTAAAAACTAAAATAGAGACGAATCCTATAGCAATTTCAAAAGCTGAAATGGCAAATAGAAAAACAAACTGACTGCTGTTGTTTTACCCATTTTAATCCATTTCCTGGTTTACTCTGTGTGCAGCTGAATTAAAGATTTTACTCAAACAGAGCTTTAGCCCAACCCTGCTCCCTCTGGGTTTGCTGACTCTTGGAAGTGATGTCAAATGGCTGTTGATCTATCAGAGCATGTAGGGCACCCTCCAGCAATGCATGTTAATGTAGGTCCGGTAATTCTAATTAGGGTTTTCACAGAATACATCCTCCAGCTTCCATTTCAAACAACGGACATATATTTGACTTCAGAGACCAAGTCGTAGCTGCTTCAGATTTAGATCTAACTAGTGATCTATCAGATATGGAGACAGCAAAGCCAAGCAGCAAGACCTCGCTTGCTTCTTTAAAGTCCAGTTCCTCATTAGAGCTTTAGATGGGTTTTGTTAAGCTTTTTCTCCTGGCTGTCTCTGGACCTATTTCGCGCCAATCCTTCCTAATGTATGTAAATTCCCTGGTGGAAAGCCAGCTACATACTGATGCATATTAAAAGTGCACATGCTTTCTTTTTTGCTCTCTCTTCCAACTGGATGTCGTTGCTAGCAGTGCAAAACCGAGCCAGTATGGAACTATACCTCACTGGAGCAAGGATTAAACGCTGTGATCCGCCTCTGTTTGCATTTCTCCATGAGCAAAACTGATTTGTGACGACACATACGGACCATTAACGAAGTTTATCCTCATTGATTTCACAATCCAACGTGATGCGGTGTGAGTCACCCCGGATCGCATGATGTGTTTGAAAAGAAAACTGAGTTGCAACCAAACCGCCACCAACAGCTTAACAGCCTTCCCCAAATGACTCATGCAACAGCAAACATGAAAGGTGGTATTTTGTATCAATGATCAGTTGGTGACAAGCCTCTCTTTAGCGCTGCAGACTTGAGGATTTAGACAAGTTGTCTCCATTAAATGTACAATACACATTTTAGCAGCTGTGAAACTCAAGCCAGGCAGCGCTCAGTTGCAGAGTAGGAGGCGCAGACAGTTTAGTTGCTAGCTGTCACTTGAGAAAACAGGTGAACTGGCTGACCATTATTTTACCCCTGTGACTGATCGTTCTGTGGCTGTAATTATTCACTTAAAGTTGAGGTTCTGAAGCCATTATAATATACCTCACACATCCACTCAATCCCAATAATAGGCTGAATAAGCAGTAAGTCGTTAGCATGCTATTTATTCTCTGTCCCTGTGACAACCACTTTGCCCAACAACCTTCATAATTTTTTTTTTTTTTAGAGCACTGTATGTGTGTGTGTGTTTGTGTGTGCTAGCCCTGTCTACCATCATTTGTAATGTAACCATAAGAGGATATGCTCAGATTACTCCATATTTAGTATCTGTCAATAAGAGCTTGCACAGTTAAGACATGCAGCTTCAGACATGCAGCTTTAGTGGGAGCCCAGACATTAACATAGTAATAACGCATGCATATATGTGGAAAAAGAAAAAAGGAATCCAATCATTACAGGCTTTTAAATGGCTGCTTTTGCAAACTAGAAAATGTGAAGACTGAAAGAACAACAACTTGCTGTCATTGAATGTGTAGACAAACTGGCACTTTTTTCTAAGCTGCTATTTCACAAAAGTCAGCAATGCATATTTCATTTTGTTTTTCTGCAATTTCAAAATCAAGGGCAGAAGGGAGCTCATTTCAGATGTACAGTGTGGCGATGAGTTGAGCTTGAGCCAGGCTGTAAAGGTCAACTGGTATCAGCTGCAATCAGCATTGAGTGCATGAATGGATCGGCTCGGCCAGATGAAGTCCTCTGAGATGTGCCAAGAAAGAAAGAGAACATGAAAGCAGGCAGTATGGAGGATGATGCTGCTGCTGAGGGACTCCGTTCATGCAAATTATTTATTATTCATGCAGAAAATCACAGAGATGAATGACAGAAGGGTCAGCACTGTAGTAACTGACTCAATTAGGTCCCATGATGCTACCACAACTATGGTCAAAAGAAAAACATAATTCTTTCCACTTTAGTACAACTACTGCTGTTAGGGGGAATAACACACACACACACAGACACACACACACACCGTGTATGTGGGTGCACACACACAGTGACCCTAGCCTTCAAGGCCAGACTATAACACTTTTACTCGGTAGACTCACAGCTGAAATTAAAAACTTGTCCAGGGAGAGATTTTATTTCAGCTATCACTTGATGGGATGATAGCAGATGACAGGTATGAGTTACACACACACACACACACACACACACACATTGCATCTTTCTCTACTCTCTGAGAATTATACATATGGCCATGGTTGTTATACTCAAAGAGGAAAAAAGAACAGAAATGAATAAAAATTGATTGGTGGTTTAAGTGAATGAAATCGAGCTAATCTCTATGTGAAACTGCTTGTTTGATACAATAATAATATAGATTTTGTAGATCTGCATTCCCTACAAACAAGAAAAATGAAAAAGAAAATGAAAGTCAAAAACCAGCGCAGTTCTTTATTAAATCTGAACGGATTGTGTTGTATAAATCTACATAATGTCCTTATTAACCACAACACCTGCACATATAAACAGCATGTTTACTTGCCCATTGGACACAACTGAATTCATGTTACTGTAAAAGTGTTTAATGTGACTTCGAATGATAGAGACACCGAGTTGTTTTAATGTGTCACATTCATGCTAAACAAACCGTATCCTGACTAATGTAAGCACAGATGGAGTTTTCATACACAGCTGGTTTTGTGTCTTATCCCCAGGGTAATGATACCAGTTGGGGACGAGGGCCTTGCAAATAGATGCCGCACTGTTAGGTAAAGCTACTAAAACAAGTTGATAACTGAGTTGGTGGCTTTTTGTGATGTAAAGCACATTATATCACAATTTATCCTGCAATTGAGATGCTAAAATACCATCCAAAGCCTGTGCAAGATAAAAAGAATCCACTATATGTATTTTTATACATATGTATTTTAGACTGTTTTCCCTCCCTGGGGCTTTTGATGCAAAAGCAGTGGACCGTCTAATGGAAATGAATATTTTATAGAGAATTAAACCTTAAAAACTCCAAATTTGACTTAAAGTAAAAAGCAAATGATACCGTTTTATCACTTCTGCTGCTTTCTTTTACTTACTGCCACTTCATGATGTTATCTTAATAATTTTTGCATCAATATATACATTAAAGCTGCAAACTCATGAGTTACAGTAAGACATGATTAGAGGAAAACTAGGTAAAAAAGTATATTGAATTTATCTTCCATCCGCACACATTTGACATATCTAATCACAGAAGTTAGAGCAGGATCGCCATAAGTCCTCCAGTTTCCATGGACACTAACAGGAAGGAAATATACCCTTCTGTTGTTGTCATGGATTGAACCAATGATTAGTATTTCTCTCCATTCTAGGGGATTTAGAACATATAAAGCGTGTCTAAGAAGTACTAAAAATGTAGAAAAAAAAAAACTCAATGAGGAAGCAGCTGAAGTTTCAGTTCCTTCTTGTGCTTATAGTGATTGTCCTATCTTACCTTGGACACAATTCCCACAGTCTTGCATTGTGTGATTTGGTGCTTTAAATAATGCATTAAATAGGATTGCCCTGGACACACTGTATTTTTTTCATCATGCCTACCCAGTTTGGTGAGTTTAGCGTGCAAAGCTCTGCTGTGTTTAAGCAAGGTAAACACCTTCTCTACCTTCAGGCAAATGTGCTAAGCCCGCTTTGCCACAGGGAGATGTAGTGGACTAAATGGTGTGGTGATGACCGGTGAGGCTGGGGCTGCGGCAGGAGTGGATGTTGTAAAATGGGTGCTGTGGCTTTCTGGCAGCATCTACTGACAGATTGCTCGAGGGGTAAAGTGGTCAGGTTTTGTGGTCTTTGTTTATGTCTGGTCCTGAAAACAGGTTTAGAAGCAGGAAAGCAGAGCAGCTATTGGCTTCGAAAACAAAGACCACCAATTTGATCCTAAATATGCCTCAAAATGGGGATTTACTCTATTTTAACAAGGAAGCCAATGATAATGTAACGCTGAGACTCTGACCACTGCCAAGAGTGGCTGTATGGTGATGTGGTTTAGGGGATTTTGAGGTTCATGAAGTTGTTATGGGCCTCAAATCAATAAAATGTCTGCCTTGACAGCTACGTGTCAGCAATGAATCAATCACCTCCTCTAACATAAGATAGCATGAGTTTGTATGAGGGCATTTCCCACTTAGTCCTACTGCAATCTATCAATCTAGATAGTTTGTGTGATTTTTGAAATTTATAATTCAATTTATATCTCTATCTCTTTTTTTCTTAACATAAACATCCTGTTTTGTATTTTGGGTGAATTGTTCCTTTAAGTGATTTGTTGATTAATCAGCTTGTCAGATCAGTGCATGCAGAACCCTAATGTGTGTGTATGGCATCACAATGAGGACTGACTGCACTATTGGTACAGTAATTGATGCTGACTGCTGACCTGAAAGAAACTTAATATATGTTTGAAATTTTGAAATTTTTTACTTCTTTTTACTTTCCATGCTGTAGAGTGCTTGGTTAATTGACTTATGCCATGCAATATGTTCAGGTAAGATAAAAGATGTGTGATCAAAGGCCCTTTTAACATGCATCCTGGGTTACTGGATTGTAATCAAATAGTGCAGAGATGTATGAAATCAAGGTGTACTTGCACTCAAGACACATTAAAGGTCTGATAACTCTACTCACCTTTGAAGGTGGTCACAGGCGCACAAGCCCACATTAACAAAGTAGTGTAAATGCAGTATGTCCTCAAACTTATGGGGACTTATGTAAACCTAAGTAAACTTTTTTCTTGTAATGTGAATAAACTAAATATATGTGTACTATCTAGCACAATGTTTTCCTCCATTTTGAAAAATAAAAATCGGGTATACATACAGACACACATACATACAGAAATGCCAGTTTCTTAGCCCCTGCAATTCCTAAAATTGTGGGTGCTATAACGTGCATGACACTTTCGGCCAAATTTACTAAGTCGTTTACCAAGCCTCTGCCCTTCACAACATGCTATTTATCAAATAGGTGCACCAGCCTGGAAACGCAGTTTTCTTGTCATCTGAAGTGCACATGCCATGCCACCGCAAGAGGATCTCGCAAATCATAGGAGGGGACATGGTAAGTGTGGTGGGTTAGATACTTAGATTTGCTAAAGTTCTCGCAATTTGCGTCTGCCAGTTTTGCATGGAAATTTCTCCGCCTCCAAACAGCAGTTGCAAATTTGGTGCAGGTAGACCTAATGTATTACTTCTACATGGAAATCTCAGTGAAAGTCCAGATAATGGCTGGGTGCCCACAAAAGAGTTCTATGATATTTTGTGAGGTAATAAATTAGATCATGTTAGCTTCTTAGAAAGAGTGCCGTAATGTATTGGACCAAATATCTGACCATTTTAGTGGATAAACCAAGCAATGAAGGGATATTAAAATGTACAATGGGCTTTATTCATGCAGGCATTTTAGGGAGACATCAGTTGTATCAATGCTGTCCGTGCCCTCCAGCTGTTCTAAAACGTGTGTCTGCTGGACAAGTTGCTCTGCCTCTCAGCTCAGTTTTGGTCATCAGTCACGATGGCTTATGTTTTAATGAGGGCAACCTTTTCTTTTCCTCCTCTTTATATGACACGCTCTCTCTCTCTCTCTCTCTCTCTCTCTCTTTTAAACTCCATCAAGAGGTTGATTTTTTTACTCTTGATATATTTTCTGTTTGTTTTCTTGATTCTTGATTTTCTTGTTTTCTTGATGAGGAACCCTCTACAATATCAGTGTTTACTTCATTAACCAAAGAGTCAACTGCAGCATTACTGTTTGTCTTTGGTGAACTAGTTGAAGGCTTCATGTAGTACAAACTCCAGCGCTCCACCATTCAAGTGCGCACATGTTAAGCTCTGCTCCATGAGCAAAACTGTTAGTAGAGGATGGCCCAGGTCTTGACTGCATAATTATGTCCTTCCTTCGTAAATATGTGACTTCCACACATATTGTGACTGCAAATTGCTGGAAAGATGAAGTGCATGTATGTAAATCTGGCCTTTTGTGTTTTGTGAGGGACAGAGAAATCTGATCCCCGGGTGCAAAGAGAGTACATGTTATTTGCATTCAGTTTCAGTTTTGCAGGTGCTTAACACTGAACTTGGGTAGCCCACAGGAAATACTTTAATGACATGTATCAAGAACCTCCCCTTGGTTGCCAGGTTTTGTCATAGTTAGGTAAAGCTTTTTGGGAGCAGCAAAACTGCTCACATTAAATGAACCTCTTTCTTCTTTCTTGTCTTGCCAGTGTCGTGATGCACACACTAAATGATGTGGCACAGACAGGGGGGGTCACAGATTACGCACACTTAACAACTGGAGGCCCGATTAAGCTGTCCCAAACATGTTTTTGAGATTTGAGGCTCTGAAGCTTGTTAACTTCAAGCGGGTCAGAGAGGCCGTCTCTTCCAGGCTTTGAGCTGTCTCAGATTTTCAAACATTTCAGTGCTGCAAGTTTTGTCAGCACAAAATCTGAAACACTCTCGTGTAAGATATGTAAAGGCAAGGCACAAATGAGTACACACAATAAGTGGTGCGTGCTACTCTTCCTTCGCAAGCTCCACTTTTACTCAGTCAGGTGAAAAACAAAGTCATGCTTCAAGTTTGTTTCTGTGAGACAGCAGGGTATTGAGAGCCCTCTTAAGCAAATGATTAATCTTTTAATGCGTGACCCTTGTCTGTGCCACATTGTTGAACGTGTGCCCCACTAACTTGGCGAGACAAGAAACTGCAGAAATACAGTGAGTAGTACAGAAAAGTAGCTCACACTTGATACACAAAAGAGTAAAGTGTGGAGTTGCAGAGGAGGATATAAAGTCCATCCATATAAGAGGCAGGGGAAAACCACTGGGTTGGCTGGCGGGAATTAAAGCAGGGATTTGCTGGAGGGAGAGGACATGGACAGAATGGCAAGTATGACGCTGCCCCTGCCTTTAAACACCGAGGAGTCAATGCATATATGATACAATAATAACAGACCGGAGTGGAAGAAAAAGAGGTGGAATTAGGACACATCAGCAGATCTCTGGCTCTCTGTCCCACAGATGAGAGGAGAGGAAAATTTCACATAATCGTTTGACACGAATATGAAAGCCTTTATTTTATAATGTGCATTTTGTACTACGTCAAAGGTTGCCCAACAGGAAAGCTCAAATGAAGACAGACAAACGCTGTACATAAGAGCGATAAATGAATATTTTGGTGGCATTATTAAATGTTATCAAATGTTTGGTGGCATTATGAAATGTTATCTAACAAACAGTGGCACAATCCATATTCTGTCTTTAATGTCTAGCGAGTTCTAAGGTGGTATGGCCTTTGTCACTGTATAAAGTCACTGAATAAAATAAGATCAGCAGCAAAGTTCTTGATACCATAAAAAAAACAAAAAACTTTCTTTTATCCATCTTTGTCAGCACAATGTATCAAAGTCTATGGAAACCTCACAGTGGTTGTGGTTGCTACTGACACTAAAACATTAGCTCAGTGTGTCCAATAGGTTGAATTAGCATGCCAGAAGAAGTAGCTAGTCTTAACACTCGCAATTTTTTCTGCTCCGTGATCTGCACAATAATTACGGCTTTTAGTGAAAAACAGAAGACGACAGATCTACACTACATGCCAGAATTTCATTAGGGCTGTAACTTGATCCATTTTATGGCATGGCTCATGGTTCTAAACCGATTTGGCTCTGTTACCGCTGGTCATAATTGGCAGTTGTGTCAGCAATCGCTTTGGATAGAGCGTTTTCAATGAGTAATTAGTCTGGCGAACGAGGAACTTGTGGGAATAGTGATTTGTACTTCCATTCAGGAGCTGAGGGATGGCCCTCCATGCATTTACATTCACAAATTGTTCCTCACATCTCACCCCTTAGTCCTTGGTGTCGAGGGTGGTCACAATAACAAACATAAAGGAGGGTAAATATTAGGTGGTGACTATCAAGACCGGATTATTGAGATTGATTGAAGAAATGAAAACGCTGCATGTTTATTTCATCCTTTATTCCTCGCTGAGTAATGGCTGTTGCCAGATCTCTTTCCTGGCCCTGGCACCATGCTAAAACAAAGTGAAATGAAGTGTGAAGAAAGGTCTGGCCACCACTAATGAGTCATTTACTTTCTTTCCAACTGCATCCTTGTGTTCACACAAACAAAAAAATAAACATTAGAGGAGGAGAACAATATTTAGAGATCTTCCAAACAATCAAGAAGATTTTTTTTTAAGCAATATTACTCCAAGGTGATGTGGAACGAAGACATTTCTCTCAGGAGTGTCTCATATAGGCATTCTGTACTATATACATCTATCTATCTATCTATACAGGGAGAGATGGAGAGAGAAAGAGAGAGAGAGAGAGACAAACAAGGGTGAGTTTGAGCTACTTCCAGCCTAGAACATTTTCCCCCACTAAAATAAACTCCCATGACCTCAGTCGGCCCTCAGCCTGCAGTCTCCCGCTGGCTCAGGGGTCTCACTGACAGCACCGCCCCGCCTCTAACACTCCTGGCCTACAAGAGCCTCAGTTGACAGGGGGTGGAGGGCAGGTGTACAGGTCAGGACTGATAGTTCCACACAACTAAAGGCACACAGACACAAGCACATACACTTGCACCCAGGCCTGCAGATTGCTGGATTTGCACAGAAACAGAATGACATAGCAATTTCATTACGTATGTTTAAATATCTGAGAGTCAATTTTGGGAAATTCTACCAAATTCTACCCATCGATTCAGGTTACATCACCATCAGTGTGATGGTTTACCTGCTCTTTACAGCAGCAACAGAAGCACACACTGCTGGTGAAGAAGGTTGTAATTATGAGTTTTGGGTATGTGTTTGTTATTATGAAAAACTGTCAGTCCTTTTTTAATTGAGTCACACAGCTTATGTGGATTGACCTTCTTTTATTTATTTTTAAATCAGTCAGTTCACCAGAAAGCAACCGATATTAATTTAAAGTATTATATTAGGGTGAACAAGCACATAATCCATCAATAAATGTATCTCGTTTTTGAAAGGTTTTTGAATTTCGAAGCCTCCACTGGAAAATCTCATCACAGAGAGACAGATTAACTTGCAATCAGGCTTCACAGCATCATGAAGATATCAAACCTATCAAGTATGCAAGTTAGAAAAAAAAAAACAGAACAAGGGAAGCGAGCAAAGACAGAAGTATGTGTGAAGAGTAGAAAAGCCACCTGCGCAAAGCCATTTAGGATGCATAAGTCCTCCAGACAGTGGAAAAATGATCCGACTGCACACTGTGAGACTTTGCTGAAAATATGTTTTCATCTTTATTTGGCAAATCAAAAGAGAACAAACTAAGTGTTGTTGCTTCCTCAAGTTTGCGTATTGATTACATAACCGCATCACAGGTGTTTAAAATGCTTGGTTTCAAGTCACAAGATTTGCATCCCCATCAAATGACGGGGATGACACTGTCCTGTATATTGTATGTATTTACACCAGTACAGCATTAACAAGAAAAAAGATCATCAAGATGTGAGAGGAAAGGAAGAGCAAAAATAATAATTCTCTACCAAAAGAGTATAGGCTGTAATTGATAATCATGATGAAACGTGTGCCTTGAACTTTAGGTTTTTTAACACCTGTGATGCAGGAGAGCGAATCTCAAAGTAACACCTGAAATGTGTTTTTTGCTCTCTTTTGATGTGAAACAAACATGTCAAACAAAGCCTTGCAGTGTGAAAGTGGATATTTTTTTCCTTCTGTGCCTTAGTAACACATTTATTCACTTATCTAACATTTCTGACTTATAAAATTGAGATAAATGTGTAGGTACCATTCAGGCTCATAGGTAGCTAATAGCTGAATTGTCCAAACCTGTAAAACACCTGCAAAAACAACCATTTATAAAGTTTTTATGTTTGCTTTTCCGTAATAGGTTAAGCAGCCCCAGTTCTGACATTTTAATAAATGGCAATTGTCACAGTCCTGTCTGGCTTTGTTTTCTTCTTCTTGTTTGCTTTTTTTGCTCGTTTTAGCATTCTGTCTGTCCTGTCGTTTGTTTGCCAGTCCAGTCTTCGGTTAGCCAGCCTGTCTGCCCAGTTTCTTGTCTTCGAGCCTGTTCTGCCGCCTGCTTCAGTCCAGCTGCGCGACTCTGTTCAGTCTGCCTGTCATCCTGCACCGTGTGTCTGCCAGCGTTGTTTGCTACCACCTGTACTCCTGCCTGCATCCTCAAGTAAAGACCTTTTTTACTTTACCTTGCCTCAGTCTCTGCACTGGGCTCCACCTGCCTGTAATACTTGTGACAACAGCAGCTTCACTGTACACCTGGCCACCTTCACCTTCCTGTAAGAGGCTGCATATCTCATGATTTGTCCATTGTTTATTTTGCAGCATTTTTTTTTATTACTTATGATTATATTTTTTCTTCTTCATTTTGCAAATTCATAGCGGGTAATATCTGCATTGAGGTTGAAAGTGTAAATTAGAGTGCACAGGGACACATTAGAGCTCTCAGTCTCCTCTCATATCCTATGCTGTTTAAGAAAGGTTAAGATTAGGGTTAAGGATGATATGCATTTAGTTATGAAGTTAATAGAATGGCCTTTTTCTGGTACTGAATAGTTGTTTTTATTGTAGATTGAGGTAGCCCTATTTAAACCAAGAATCTCCTTTTCAAGGCAGGCCTGGCTAAACATACAACAATCAGATTTCAAAGCAAAATACAGGGGGGAAAAAAGGGGGGTAAATTGATCTGACATGTTCAAAAAGGCAGAATTCCAATATCAAACCAGGAGGCTAATTGGCCAAACCTATTTAAATCTTCATTACACAAAGCCAAAACCTCTTCTTATTGAGTCTGCCACGAGATTCTTCATTATTAGTTTAACTCACCGAGGGAGACCAGCTCTTTCGGCTTGAAATGATATTGCAGTGGGTTCTATGACAAGGGAGTGGAGAATATGTAAGCGCCTCGGCCTAATTCGGCTCTGATCTCAGATGCAGATAATAGAAAGTATTCCTGTGAGTGCAATTTCCAGCAATTTCCACCAGGTTTTTAGAGCTGCATGAAAACAAATAATCAGGAAACAGACCCAGAATGGCCTTATAAATAAAAACAAACAAAGTCAAAAGGAGGATAGGGCTGGCCAACCTGGGTAAGCAAGGAGTAATGATGTACAGTATGAGGACTTCACAATCGATAATAAAGCTAAATGCTCACAGTGTCCAGGGCACAAAGGCAGTAAGAGGAGGTATATGAATATAAAAGACTGCCATAACCCAGTAATGCCTTTCAAATGGTGGCAACCATCACAGAACCTTCAGACAGATTTGACACCAGACAGAACTTCAGTCTGTAAACCGTCTGAGTGCACAGGCCATCGACATTAACTACTGCATAAAGCCTAAACAAAACAGTACACTGGCAGTCTAAATCAGATTGGAGAGAGAATCAAGACAGCTTGATAATGCTAAACATTGACCTCAGCTTCTTCATCAACAATGACTTAAGGCAAGGAATGCAGATCACACAATACATGTCTGGATTAAGGGGGTCCATGATATATAATCCTGTTACCATAAGACTTTTGAAGACACAATAATAATCAGAGAATGCTATATGATCAACTTGCTCACCATTTAACTTGTTTGCACACATGAAATATAATGTATAAACCGGCACATTTGTGTTGGTGCATCCATAGTATCTGACAAGGAGAGCGAGTCGGCTAACTGGGGAGAAGAGCTGAGTGTCACAGCAGGTTGATCCTTACCAACATTCATCACTGTGTGATGCAGTTTTTCTGCAAGCTCAACTTTCATTGACTATTTCCACTCTTAATTGTCGGTTTTGTGTCTTTGCCCATCTCATACTAGAGGAGTTGTTCCAGATTTATATACACATAAAATATTTTGATGGCCTTTACTGGAGTGGGAGGAAAGAATTCGAGACCCTAACCATTAAGAGTCTCTGTGCTGACTGCTGGGCCCAACTGCCTCAGATGTGATGAATCAGCACATACTCTGGTCAATGTAGCCTAAAATCCTAATGACTAAAGTCATGTGGTGAGACCACGGCATTAATCAACTGTCATCCCAGTGTTGCAATGCACAATTCAGGGGCATGACAATCAAATATGAGGTCTGATCAAGCCCAAATGATATATCAGAAAAGAAAGATAACCTTGGCAAAATACTTGGAAAAAAATACCATAAAGTAAAATGGACTGGAAAAGAACAGAAAAGCTCCTGCAGTGAAGTAATATTGAGTTTCCTGTTTTTATCTTTGACTAGGAAACAAGACAAAAATATGCAATTGAAAAAATATCCCCTTGGACTGGGTCAAAATAAAAAACGCAGATAACCACTGCATTATAACATTTTTGACTGCTGTCTGGAAAATAATATTTTTTTCCTGCTTTCATTAGATGTTGAAGCATGAACCGGTATTCCTTAGAGAAGGTAGCTAATGGAATCCATTCATTCGTTCATTCATTCAGTCCTCCACTCATTCTTTCATTGATGCAAATTTACTGAGTGAAGCAAACACCATGAAAACGCATCAAACAATAACACAGACTCCATAAAACACAAGATGAAAGCACAGCAAAACACATAACAACGCACAACAGGGTATACAAGTAAACAGACATGGCCTGATATAGTGCAATAAGTCACTCTTCAGTAGTAGCATGAGAAGCTATATAATTTCAGATGGAAATAGGCAGGCTAATAGGAGTAAGGATAAGTAAGTGCCTGGTACTTTGGTTTATTCCTGAGGCTCTCTATCCAGAATGCATCAGTTTACCCAGCGCTCTAATGGGTTGACTAGAGTAGCTTCCTCACCACAGTCCTCTCAAGATTTTGGTTAGATGTGCCTTGGTCAGGCCAGTAATGCTGCTGGCTGGCTGGCAATTTAGATGAAAGTCCCTGATGTGTGTTTTTTTTTTTATTACTTAAGCTCATGCTGCCAAGCCAGACAACAATACAAATGGTTTAAGCAGATTCAATAAAACTCAAATAAATCAAGGTCATCAGTTTACCACACACAATATGAGTTCATCCTCTGTAAGAAAATTGAGTGCTGCAGTACTCTCTGGCAGACTGCATCTGTGGGTGTCTCAAAGTAAATTTTGCTATCTACAACAGTCCCCACATGCTGTCTGCAAAGTTGTTTTGGGTTTTGAAAACATTTAACTCAAAAAAGAATTCATTCCACTGTGACACAAAGTTGTGAATATTATGGCCATGAACTATGGCAAAAGAGGATGTCTAAAATTGCTGCTTGTTAATCCTGTTGACTGACTTTTCACTCAAATATGAGATGGATTGAGTCAAAAAAAAAAAAAAACAAAGTTACAATTTCTTTTTTTTCGCTGAATGTTTTCCAATTTAGAGAAACATGTTAAAAATGTGCAGGAATAACTTCAATAAAAACCACAAACAGAAACTAATATGAATGAATGTAATGAACAAATAATTCAGCCGAAGTAAAGAAACAAGCACGCCACAATATGAGCAATCGATATCTACTTTGAATAATGTAAAGAAATGAAGCTGCTTGGTCAGGTAGATTAAAATACCACAGGACAGATGACTTGGTGAGAGTAAGAGGAGGAATGGAAGCCTTACACTGTGTTGCATTGTCCTCCAGACAACCCTCTGGGAGCAGCGGAAAAATAAAGAAGAAAGAGATTTAATTGGACATTGGAGAAACAGGGAGAAAGAGACTGAGAGAGAGCGTTTAGCAGGAAAAGACTGTCTATCCCTGTGGTTAGCAAAGGAAAAAGTTAAATGATAAATGGTGCTGCTGAAATAGTCAATCCTCCAGTCTGACGTCTCTGAGATTCAGAAACTAAAACATTTTATTATCAACATTCTTCTGTGTTAAATCTGCTGGTGCAATCAAACCTGATCAGTGCAAAGATCAGGACCTGTACGCATAAAGCAGCTTAAGTTTGAGAAATGATTCTGAAGTGGCAAATCCTGAAAAAATTCTGTAGAGAAGTCCATAAATAACAGACATTTCATTTAATACAATCTGTGTGACCAACACCACTAATTTGAACAAAACACACAAAATAGCTTTCATGATTTTGGTTGATTTCTGCACTGTTAAGCTGTAACATCAACTTAAAATGCAGCTAGAAATGCAAGATGAGTGAAATGAAAGTATGTTTTTGAAATACTTGTCATCCTGAGCAACAACCTCACTGTTCCAGTCAGATTTTTTTCTCAATGTTCACAACAAGTTGGTCTGAGAATATTCATGAATGGATTGTTGGAGATAGTATAACCAGTGGTTTTCTCTAAATGCACCTTTCCTAAATCAATTGTGATAATGATCATCTGTGCTACGGTCTAAACTAAAGCCTTGGTAATCTTCTTTTTATGGGATTATCCACTATTTCCTGTTCCTTTAGATATTAATCATTTAGGCTAGCAGAACAATTTCAGTTTGCAAACAATAGATGAGATTCAAGAGTAATATTTTCATTGATCTGATTTACATTTCACACAACCTTTATAGCATTTTATAGTACTATCTTGGCAAACAATTAACAAAAGACGATCAGATGCCATTAGAAGGACAATAACACATTTGATAAACAGATTGACCCAGGGGACAAAGGATTATATTCAAAGCTATGATGTTGCTGTCTTAAAAAAAAAAACAAAACAACTTTTTCAGTAGTAATGACATAACACAATACCAACTTGCATGGACCAGCAATATTTCTGATTTCAGGCCTTTTCACCTCCTCTCCAATATTTCTTGTGAACATCCATGCCGGACTCAAACTAAACCTGCTGCTTCCCCTACTGTTTAAAAGAAGTGATTTCCCTCTCCCGCTCCTCACAGTTCACAGTGGTGATATCCATGAAGCAAGTGGGCATAACAACCGAGGCAGGAGGTGCCACTTAACTGAAAAGGCCACATTTTGAGTCAGAAAGAGAAAATGATCAGAGATGAAACAAAATACACAGTGGTTAATTTAGCTAAGTTATTAGCCTGCAGGCACAGATCTTAGCGATGTGTGTCCTAGGTTGGCCTCCATACTGCTGTGACGTACACTTTGTGGATAGGTGGGGTTAGGTAAAATCGCATAATGCACATAATACTTTTTGTTCCACGCCCTGACATATTTTAGCTGTTCTTCTACTAATTTGTAAGCATGCACAGCCACTGAAATGTGTGTAATGCAGCTTAACATGGAGAAACTCTTATATAACATGTTTCACCAGCACGGGGTGGTGATTCATTAACTTAACTGTGGTGATCATGTCCATCTGGGCCCAATTGATCACTATAAGTGGATTATTATTATAACCATTTTAAAATATATCTTACTTTATTTCTCTTGCAGATGACCATCTAATTGACATTCGTATATTTATTACCTGAATATACAGTAATGAAACTGACAGCTCCACTACTCACTGAAGTTTACTGACTTCAGACTACAGCTATTTCAAATGCTTTTCAAATAGCAAATTAAACTACTGTATAACTCTAATATAATACAGTGGGCTACAGAAAGTATAGTTCAAATTACAATTAGGCTACAGTCTAAAAGAGTAGTGTGCTGCTTACAAACAGTAATGTCAGTAGTGCAAATACTAAGCAACAGATTGATGGGGGTTTAAGTGCATTTCTAAATTTTTAACGAGCCTGGAAATAAACTGTTGGCTCTCGCTGCCGAAGTGGTAGCAGAGTTTGAAAAAAAAAGTTTCATGCGAGTAAAGTAAAATAGAATTACCTTAATTTTTTTTGCATTTGTATTTGTATGAAAAGACCAAAAATGAACACTGTAAGGGGACTGCTTGATTACAATAAGCATATTATATAGTATAGGAATGATGTCCCAAGCTTTTTGATAACCATATATGTGGTTAATCACTACAGCCAAGATTACTATGAGCGGTTTCCACTGTATTTTGTATCATCACTGACCAAACTAAACTCCTATTTAAACCTTTCCAAACCTGATCCGCTCCCTGCTTCTCCCTTTTGGCACACTGCAAATTCTGTGACTAAGCATAGGCCATTTTTTGTGATAAGGTCATTTTTGTGATTCTGTATTCTGCTGTAATAGTTTCTGCCCTATCCCTGCAGTACAATCCACTTCCTGGAATATAGCCTAAATGTCCACATAATTTGTGTGGAGAAAAAAAAAAAAAAACATACTTTTTGTGACATCTCTGCAACCTCTGGCAGTGAGTGTGCATCAACAGAAGCTACTTTTTCACTCACAACTGAGAAGCAGTGGAAAACAGGGGTGGGGTAGTTCAGAAGGGAGCTTAGGGTCTATCTAGACTACAGGAATATGGATTTACCATTTTTATCCTTGAGTCTTTTTGGCCCTCTACTACCTAAGGCCACTGGAGCCGAGCTCTGGTAAGTCTCTGCCTTGAGCTCAGCTTTTAGTCGAGCTGCCTCCACCAATAACATGAGTCATAAAACTTCTAATGGCACCAAAAGTTCTGAAATAAGAAGTCAAAACAAACAAACAAACAAAAAAACATCTAGTATGAATCGAGTCAAACCTCCATTATTCTGAACTTTGTTTCAGAATTCTGCAGATAATTTTTCCTTTCAATGCTGAGGTTATTATTATTATTTTTTTTGTACAAC
>OMLF01020082.1:0-12611 GCA_900302615.1 Holocentrus rufus
TTTTATTGTGCTGGTCACAGCTTCCGATTGGCTGATCCAAAGAACACAATCTACCTATTAGCTCTTTATGCAAAAAACCCCACCAGCCTTATGCCCCAGAGGATTTTCTCTCCCTTACAACAATCATGCCTGTACACGATGAACAGCTACACTCCAATATTTAGCAGCATCTTCAGCCGGTCTGTACCTTGTCAGTCTATCCAAGAGTAGCGTTATATTTGCCGGTTGAGTCCATGTGTGAAGCTGCTCCTCACATACTGAATCAATCACGTTTGCAGGCAGTCAGTCCCCTCATCAATGTAAGACTTTGAACCTCGTAAACAGATTTTTTTTGTGTCTACAATATAATTTTCCTTTTTTAATATTTTTAAAATAATGCTTCAGTTTACGAAAATCAGAAAGTAGGTATGAATTGATAGCTCTGTGCAGAAATGAAAATTAATTATTTTATCATAAATTTATTAGTGACCTGGACACCATTGAGATAGATTTACTCTTGTCTATGTAAATGTCCTATTACACAAACACTCACAAATAATACATGATCCACTCATTTAGTGGGTTTTATGAATGGATGCTGAAAAGTACTGAAAAGTGCCTATAAGTTGGTGTGGCAGTGACATTCCCAATCCAGACCAAATTCTTTTTTTCTTCAATGTGTTTTGAAAGTGAGTGAGTATAAAATGAATATCCTTTGGCAGTGAAGTATTAATGCTGGGTGGTGTAATCAGTTATCCCGGCAATTACTAAACAGTTACTAAATTCACCTGTGTTTATGCTGAGCATCAAAAACATCAATGTCACCATAACCCTCTTACTGAACTATGGACTCTGCTGATGAATTATGCAACCCCTCTGATTGCCAAATAAGAGGGAAGAACTATATTATTGCTGATAAATCGCAGAGAAGCAGATGATTATAGCGGAATACTGAGCTAACATCAGATAAGATATCAAGTGCACCTATAATACATCCAGTCACTCTCCAAAACAAAAGCCTTGACATGCAGATGGTAAAACATACACAACGGCATCTTATCTTCACAGTACTTTATCATATCTATAGGAACGTATAAAGGGCCTCTTCTTTTCACTTTACAACACAGTCTTGTCAAGTCTGTTTATCAAGGCAATCTCTGAGTTCCGGTGAAAACATGTTATGCTATCACTCTGTCCCCCTCTGCTGGAAATTGGCTGCACTTTTGTGTTTAAACAAGAACCACCAGTTGAAGTTAAGTTTTATTGAAAAGCAATATAAACTCTGAGTATACTGTAGTTAGCTCTCTATTCACAATATATTACATCATCTGTTGCAATATTCTTCATAGTTTGCATATACAGCTACCACATGAACAGCTTTTAAGTGACCAAACCATCTGTTACAATAGATGTTAGCTGTGATACATGTAGAAATCGTCAGTGCATTTTAATTATGGCTGGGAGAGAAAACATCTCAGTCCTTGAGGTAGACGTAGTCCTTAAAGAATTACACAGAGCCAAATAGCAGTAAGCCTAATTCACAAAAGACATGACCTGGTCTCTAACATCATATTTTTTCCTTCAGTGCTTTGTTGTTATGACTACTAGAAACTTGTCTTTAAGCAGTTTGAATTATACAATTAGCTAGTTAATGTTGAGATCTTAGCTTAGGCAGCGGTGAATCACCTCAAGAGATGCTGTTTCTCATGAATAGCTTTTAGTTTCTGGTCCATCTTTCCCTGAGCCTCTCTGTGCCCAGAGCACCTCAATAATTTTTTATGTTTCCGCATGTTTGAGGGGACGGTGCAGTACCACGTCCACAGGTCCAGGGGGCAGTCTTCTGATCATGTTCCAGGCCTCCAGGCGCCTCATTCCCATCACGCTCACACCTTGAATCTCCAGCAGCTCATCACCAAGACAGACCTCGTTGACTGGACCTCCTGAGTGACAGGGGCAAAATGAGTATTCAGTTAATGGCTGTGATGTAAAGGTATGTATTAGCATTACACTGATTTATCGGTTTATCAATATATCTACCTCTTCTCCTTTTGATTATTGGATATTGGTGTGTCTATGTCTCTAGCTTTTTTTATAGATTATCAGTATAGATTATCAGTATTGTTTGACAGTATGTCTCTCATCGTTTTAGGATGCATTAATTTTGTTCATTTTGTTTATTCACACTTCATTAAAAAGATTATTATCATTAAGAAGATTTAAGAGTTTTCTAGTTTTTACATAGTAATTTCCCAATTTAAATGCACACTATGTAAACATGCTGATCAAAGGTCGATTGGAGTGAGGACCCTGTAGACTCAACTGGTAAAAAAAAGTGGGAATTAGCATGAGAACCATGTACACTCAACCATTAAAATTACATGCTTACTCCACAGTTTGTCTTACCCACAGACTTTGAATATATTCCAACATTAGAAATACTGTTTGCAAAGTCAACAGTCACATTTTATTACCGGAATTTATAATAGATTTTCCTTTTTTCCAATTGTTTGAGTGTGTAAAATCTGTTGAAAAATCCTATATTTTCATAACCATTAGTTGGGAGGTTGGAGTGGCATGATTTAAGTTATTTCCACTTCTTTCCCTCCTTGTTGAAGAACGTTAGTCAGCATGGTGATTATAAGGAACTGCTTTTAAAAGCCTACATTCCTCTAGGTTGACCTTTGGTTCTCACCCTGGAAGATCTTCTGTATGCTGAGTGGTCTGTCCCCCAGACTGGAGCCGACACCTCCCTCCAGGCTGAAGCCCAGATCCCTACTTTGCTTCTGCAGCGTCACACACACACGCTGACCTGGAAGATGAGGTCACATGTGTCACTTGAAATTGCTGCATCTATTTATACAATGCAGTTCCCTCCGTCTGTAGAGCTGCAATTTGAGGTTATGTAAACTGTCAAGATACTGGAGCCCAGGACTAATGTCAGCGCTCTGGCCTAGTCAAAGCTCTGGTAAAATGTGACCTCTGACCTGTTTCCGTGGCCTTAGTCTGTGCTTGTCTCTGAATGTCGGCCTCCACTCCTGCCTTACAGGTGCTGCCAACCCCTCCTCTCCTCAGAACCACCACTCCCATCTCGCGGGTCCTCGCCTTCCTTAGTGTCTTCAGGGCCTCCGAGTGGGTGCAGCCACACAGAGCTGTCCCATTGATTGACAAGACCTGGTTCCCCTCCATGATGGAGCCCTCCTGGGCTGCCACACCAGACGGAAACACCTTGTGGACCTGGAGGAGAAAATGTTGACAAATGAAGGGGCTGAGCACAATGTTTTCAGACCAGGGGAGTGAATCTTTGTTTAATCAAAGATTCAATTCAACTACTTGGCCATTCATTGTAAGAACAATTTTTCTTCCCATTCCATTGCTTCAGTGAATGAGTTGTTACACCCCTGTTTCACACCTATTCAGAAAGAGAATGAAAAGTGATTTTTCCTCACAGTGATTGGCTTGTTCTGGTCCAAGCCTCCTGCCACACTGAAGCCGAGTCCGACTCCCACGTCCTTATGGAGAACCACCACCTGAACAGCGTCATAGTCCTACAGAGACAGAGGGTGGAAAGAGAGAGAGATGGAGGTTAGGGTTACTTGTCATTTCAATGTGATTTTAAGTTTATCTTTTGACATAGTTTCTATATTTTGATAGCTGACAACAAAAGAAAACATGCATGTGAAAAAGAGAGGGGCAGCACAAGTCCCAGGTCAGATCTGAACCTCAGACATCACAGCTACATGGCATGCAGCTTGGTCAACTATGTCACCAGGATGCCTCCAAAATCACTTTTGAGATCTGAATCTTAAGATCAGGTTTCACGAGGTCATGTCAAATGCCCAAACCTAACTTGAAAATAGCTATTATCTATTTAAATCTGTCTAAATTACTTTTTCCTGTTCTTCCTCTCTTACCATTGCTTGTGTGTAAATTGCGGCTAGATTGTGTCCAGACCAGCTAAGTAATCTTAACCACTTACATATCTAGTTTTGAAAATCTGATTACAAAGTGAGCAAAATCAGATTTTTGTGGAACCAGACTTGTCATACAGGTCTTACTGTAACATTGCAATCCGCACTGCGGTGAGGGAAAGAGAAAAATGATTTTAACATATGCTATGATTTTAACATATCTAGACAGCACTTGGAGTACAAGATGCATGTTAAAGCCAAGAGTAAATGGGGCTGCTGAATTGGCAAAGTGCAGCCATAACCAAAGAAAGAGAGACAACTTAAGTAGGAAGGGGAGGAGCTGTCTTGTTCCTGATAAGAACAGGATCAATGGGACGAGCTCAATACTACAGAAAGCCATGTAAAAAGCTGTCTGTACCTGCAAAGCGCTGTCTCCCAGGCCCCTGACGTCCTCCAGCAGCTTGTCTAGCTCTTCACTGGGCAGCACAGACACACAGGACAGGGCCGACACGTCTGAGCTCAGGGAGGCAGACCGCCGTCCTGATGGCCACTCATCGACGTCGCTCTCTGACTCGGAGTCAAAGTCAACTCCCCCAAAGTTGCACAGGTCTGCAAGACTACAAGGAGGAGGAGGAGACAGGAAATAGGGATGAGAATATAAAAAAAACTGCCCAGTTGCCCATGATTACTTCCATCTTAACTAGAAACACAAATATGGCAGGTGCATGAATAAGGTGCTGAATGCTGACATGAATTTATTTGATTTCCCAGCAGGCATTTGTGTCACCCACCTGACGCAGAAGCTCCTGCGATCCGACTGGCTCATGTTACTGGTGATGGTCACCGAGGAGTCTCCTGAGTCAGAGTCATAGTTGGAATCATCGTCTTTCTCTGTGCCCTCGTCATCATCATCCTCATCTTCATCATCATTCCAGCTCTTGATCTTCATGTTCCAGCCCACTAGCCGAGCAACCAGGTCCTCGTCCCATTTCCTGCCCCCAGGATTGGGGACGGTGACGTCTGGGGGCACGAGATCAGGGAGGCTGCTGTGGGAGGAAGCAGCGAGGGGAGCCGCGGGTTGTGGGGGGTCTCTTCCTGGAGTTTCAGTTGTAGGCGTGACGACATCAGCGCTTTCGTTTTCTGTGTCCGCACTGGCAGCTGTGTTTTCAGGCAGCGTTTCGTGTGAAAGAAAGGGTGAGCTGTCTGGGGGATTTGTTGGAGTCTTGTCTTCATCACTAACAGGCGAAAGACTCCCAGAAGGTGTCGTTTTCGGTGCGTCGGGTAGCTCAGGAGTGCGTATCAAAGCGACAGAAGTGTCATCGGAGTTAGACAGCAGCGGGGAAAGATTATCCCTGGTTGTGATATCTGTGTTACTTGATTTCTCAGGGCTTGTAGCTTTGGCAAAATCAGTCTCATCTATGTAAAAGTTCCTGTGACTCTGTTTTTTAGCTGCTCCATTTAGAGGAAGGTGTAGTGTATCCTTGAGTCTGGAATATTTACCAAAATCATCAGCACCACTATCCACATCCGCTTTTCCTTCCTTCTCATCAAAATCTCTGCTTCTTCTCTCTCTGTTTAGTCTTAGGCCTACTTCATCTACCGAAAAAGACCTCAGGTTTGACCTTCTCTTGTCGTCTTGTATTTCACCTCTGGTCACAGCCAGCACTCTGTCGGATTCATTCTTCTTGACTGCTTCTATCACTTTCTCCTTGGCTTTAGTACCTGTCTCCCCTCCCTCCCTCGATACCGCCCACCTTTCTCTCAGTCCATCTATTGCTCTCTCTGATCCGCTCTTCTTCACTCCATCATGGCCCCTGCTGAGCGGTGCTGGCACAGAGAACGTGCGTCGGGGAATCAGAAACTGGCTTGCTGGTGAGCTCTGGGCTCTCTGGGTCAGAGCCTCATACTGATGGATCTTGTTTCTCACATTAGCTGCAGAGGAAGCCACCACCTCCTTCTGCCTTTCAAAGGTTTTCAAACTGATTTTCTGTGCATTTGACTCAAATACGTCCTCAGTGATGCTAGGACTCCTGACTGCATTTTCTTCTTTCCTCCTCTCCTCTTTGACTGTATCACCTGATCCTTTCTCCTTTTCCTGTTCTTTAACCCTCTCTATTTTCAGCAATGAGTGGTGTTCAATTCTGTCCCTCATCTTCACATCAGGCCCACCTTTTTCATCTTCGCTGTCCACCCTCCTTGTCCTTACTTCTGGAAGAAGCTGCATTTTCATCTAAGACAGTGTATGTCTGTGGAATAGCGATTCTTCCGATGGCCCTAGAAGATCTGATCTGAGCTGCAAGAGTGTTCTTGCTCCTGGCCCTATCCAGAGACCTGGTTCCCATCTCCAGTGACGCTCTGCCCCACTGAAGACCCCTGTCCTCTAGACACCTGCCCTGGATCTGTCCTGGAGCTCTCTCTTTGGTGTCTGTATGAGATGTAAAGGTGAATGTTTTACTGCTTTGCAGGGGAGTCGGGCTGGTGTTCTGCCCCTTGGATAAACGTCTGGGGAAGGTTCCCCCTGCTTCCCCTTCATACGACATTCTCCTCCACTGACTGGCAGTTGGGGAAACGGGGGAGCTGGAGGGTGATCTCCTGCGTAGAGCCACTGTGGTTTGCCCCTCCCCTTCAGTTGGAGGCCAGTCTCTCACGGGGGAACAGATGTCCTTACTTCTAGTGGAATCCTCACTTTTACATGACCCATAGAGTTTCTCTATCCGCTCCAATATACTCTGACCTCCTTTGGGCCCAAGTGAAGTCACTGTCTCCCTGAAGTCTGAGTCGGGCTCAGACCCAGATCCAACCTGGAGCCTCAGCCTGGAGGGAAGGGACTGACCCCTACCAACCCTGTCCAAATTGTAGCCGATGTGACTCAGCTCGAGACCTCCATAACTTCTTGGACGTTCATTCACTGGGCTCTTCTCTCCAACCACATTACCAGCAGAATTATAGGCCTTTACTGCAGACATCACTCTGCTCCCCGTGCCCTCAACTTCATCTCCATCTCCCGCCCTTCTTCTTTTCTCCAGACTTTTATCCTGTTCAGGAATGACCCTTCCTCGATTGCCTGAGAATACCAGGCCTGCAGAGGGTTTGTAAGCTTTGGTGCCCCGATCAGGACTGGACAACCCTGTTCTCCAATCCAAACTCTTACTTCTACTGGACAGGTCGTATCTCCTCCACTCTGTCCTTCCCCGCCTTTCAGATGCCGTGTTTCCACTTCTGTCACTGCCAGACTCAGTGATTGCTTTGCCTAAGGTGCCATTCTCCTTCAACTGGCCAGATGTTTTGTGGTCTGATGTTTCCTTCGCCGGACCACTGACACCAGTGTGATTTCCAGTCCTGGCTTGATTTCCTGTGACTGGGTGGTCTGCGCCCCTCTGCCACTGTGTGAGGGGAGGATCCTGCTCCTTCTCCCTGTGTATCTCTTTCTTTGGGCGCTCCACAGTGTTTTCAATCCTCTCCTCTGTTTCAGGTCTGGATATCCTAACACCTGGTCTGCGAGTGAGAACATAGGAGGGAGAGTTCGCAGAGCGGACAGTGAAGCGTGCTCCTGTCCTCTTGCAGTCACTCAGTGGAGTGGGGAGCAAGGACAAGTCCATTGTCTGAGAGTAAACAAACTTAATAACCTACTGTCAAGTGCCAAATCCCAAAAAGAGAGCGGAAAAAGTGAATTTGATACCAAGAGATTCCAAGTAACTGTCTTTTAGACTCCACTCTGAAAGCAATTTGTCTGACTGCTGCAGTTTCGGGTGTGCTGTGAACACAAATATGCTGTAGCTCAAGAGGACAGAGTGGCACAACTACAATCCTCTCTTGTTCAAGTTCTCCACGGAAGAGACACAGTTGCAAAAACACATAAATCCAGTATCAACACGCTTGAAATCTCAACGGTGCTGCTGATAGTCCTCTGTTTTGTGGTCTGTACTGGACGACTTTTCTTGGCTCCTCTTCTTGATTACCCGCAAACTTTATCCTGTCCCGTGGAGTCCTCGGTTCCCCAGGATGAATTCAGCAAACAGCTCCCATTGCCTGCCAAGCATAAAAATGCACAAATACAAATTTCCATCCTCAGAAAGGAATGGGCTGGAATGTTGTGATATGTGGATTGTGGTCAGTCTGGCTGCTCTAAACGGTCAAGCAGAATCACAGAGTGGTTGAGGACAGCGAAAAGAGAGCGCTGGAGAGAGAGACGAAGTGAACAATGAATGGAAAAGATATGAAAAAGAAAAAGGTGAAGGGATATAAGAGTAAAAAAGAGTGAGACATAGAGAATGTGAGTCAGACAAGTTCAAAAAGAAAAGGACAAGAGGGATGAAAGAACCAAAAGACTACGCTTACTTCAAACCCAACAGCTTGATCAGAGTTATCTCATCAGTGACATGTCTCTGCCTTCCTAACATTCCCCTCACACTGACTCAATGAATCCATTCACATATAGGCAGGACTCACACAATACACTCAGTTGTACACACATGTCATAACGGCTGTTTACACAAGTAACATACCCTAGAGTATCTGTCAGCCTGAACTAAACCTGTATGAAAAACTGGAAAAACTCACCTAACAACAATCCACTCAGCATAAACAATGTATTAAAGTGCAACAATCAGCTTCTCTGCCTCACACACTAACAGTCTCACACAGTCAGACAGAGACAACAATTGATTTAAAGTGCCTAACAAGGGATTCAGTCAATGATCAGATAAGATGGACAGAGTTTGGAACACAGTGAGCCTGATTTACATACGGCCAACTGAGAACATTAGTGATGGTCAACGGCTCATCTGGGGTGACAATTAACATAGACACTGAGCGTGACTGACAAAAATAAAGAAAAGTCAGGAAGCCAATGACACCATTTACCTTTGATCATCTAGGTGACCTCAGAGTTACAATCTAATCATCTTAACTTAAAGCTAAACACAGTCAACTGATTGAGTCACAGACTTTAGGATACAGGATAATGTTTCAGATTTGATAAGAGCAACCTGGATAATTGCATAAAGCTGTTACCATTACCAATAAAACATGTCAATATAAAGTGCTCTATGAAGTCTAGGTTACAATGTGCACCTTTGTGAAGAGGTTTCTGGTGGTGCTTTCCAATGCAGGCAAGTCTGAGTGTCAATTTACAGAAACACCTGCTCTGCTGGGTCACCTAGCCTCTCATCTGGGTAACCTGGGCAACACAGCCCCGTTTACTTTCACCTCAAATTAAACACAGAGAAAGACACGAATGCACACTGACATCAGGCAAACACTCCCTCATGCACACACACTGTTACCTTTCTTAGGAATGAGGTCTGTACTTGTCCTGGACCATTTTGTTGACAAGGGCTCATAAGAAGCGCTCCTTAGTGACATCAGCTCCAAACAGCTCTCTCCCTCTCTCTCTCCTTCTCTTTCCTTCAGCTTTGCATGATGGATTCTGTACAGTGACGCAAACCTGCCACACTGGTTTATCCTCTAGTCCTCTCTCTTTCTCCTTCCTTCTCGGACTCTGTCTCTCCTCCCCCTCCCATTGTTGCTTTCTGCCTATTGCCTCTTCTCACAGGGTAGCATTCCTGACTGGCTCAGTGTGTCACACACTGACACATAAGCTTACATACACACCCTACAGACATACAGAACTGCATCTCTCTGTCTACATTGTGTGACATCACCATTTCATAGCCCAAGGGAGAAGAGATTAAGTTCAGATAATTGTGTGAAACAGGCAGAAAACAGAGAGGAATAAAAGCATTAGAAAGGCCTCCACAGCACTGCAGTATCATTCCACCTTAGGTAATCTCTCCCTCATTAAATACTTCAAATGAGAGAGAGAGAGAGTTGGCAGTGGTAGCAGAATCATGTTACCTGCATAATACAGAGTAATCATTTGGACCTAACAGGAAGCATAAGACTTAATAACAGAATACCTCTGGGACTAGAAACCACAAAGTGATTATATAAACCCAGAAAAACAGCATATATAAATACAGTACCAAATAAATCTGTTAATGTTATCAAAGATTATACCTTTGAAAAAAAGTAACATGATAATGCAGCTTAAAAGCACATTATGGTCTTTGGACACATGTTGGTTTACATATGTGAACTTTTTTTTTAATCATTGCATTCTGATATTTTTACTTCAGATGTTTGACAAAGTGAGTCTGACAATTGCGAAGCTCTTACATGCCAAAAAGAAAAAAATCCAGCTGTCCTGCAGCACTGCAGGACGGCAGTGTCGACTGCAAAGCAAAAGCATCTGAGATTGCTGATACGTTATAAATGGACCAAAGAAGAAGCAGTATTGTTTGTTGGAATACTAGATTCTGTGGAGTGGGATGTTGAACAACCAGCCATTGAAATACAAAAAAAGCGTGTGCAGAATAACAAACAGACACAAAAACGTTAAAATATACCAATACTTACATTTTCTGTTGGCAAATGGTGGCTCCTCTTGCAGCTGCAGTGTCTCATGTCTTCCGTTGAAACAGAGGAAGTTGTGGTTTGCATCTCAGCATCCTGCAGCTGCTAATACAGTATGTCTTCTCATTCTATCTCTGTAACTGTCAACGGTGAAACATACAGTGGAGATTAATTTGACAGAGAGAACTGAGTAGTTCTGTATGAAACAATCACAGGTAAAGTCCCTCTCACCCTATAGTTAGATCTTAAGGCAGAGCGTGAGCTGATCCAATCAATTATTAGTTTAAAGAAAAAAGGCTGGACATTTGCATGGTCCTCTCAGGACAGAGATTAGTCTGTGAGTAGAGGGGAAGCAGCTCCACTACCCATCTGACACCCACCCCTGTTTCTGACAGAAGAATGGCACTCACTGTTTCTGCAGGATGGATGCAAATCACTGTCTTGCTCACGCGGGCACACTGGTGCTTTTAAATTCATTCTTTAGGGTGTAGGCTTCAGAGCTCCCATGATCCAGACACCATGTGATACAGCAGACTGCTGTGAGAGGGGGGACTTTGACAATGGTCAATTATGATATTTACCCAGTGGGACACAATGGAAACAAACAGTTTGCAGTCAATGCAACAACACAGAAATGGGGCCTTCTGTAAGAATATAATGAAATTGGGAAATGGCTCCCTCAGAAGACAAGATAGAACCATCAAATGAAAGTGATTCTGGTTGACTTCAGGTCTTTTTTCTTCTTTCATATTGAGAACCCGCGTTTGTTTAGTTTGTCGTTATTTTCTAACTTTTGAACAGCAGATGGCGGGACAGGCCACGGAAGCGAGGCGCCTTACGTCATCCACACCCGCTCAGATCACGTGACTATCCCGGATGTCAACAAACCGGTCCGAGATGTGTTGAGAAATAGAGAAGTGTTGAACTCCCCTGTTGTCTGTCTTTTGTTCCGCATTATGTGTTTTAAATCTACTTCATATGAAACGATGTGCCTTACGAACATTACCTCCAGGACACACTTTGGATTATAATCATTTTAGTTTGCAAGATTTTAAGGGGGAGTTTAATAATGCCGGCTGAACATCCGCTTTCACGCGTCAACGTAGTGCTTGTGATGGCCTACGGAAGTCTGGTAAGTTTATACCACACACTGATGGAAGATTTTGACATGAACATAACACAAGACAAGTGAGAATTAGTCTAAGTTGGATGTCAGCCTGTTGAGACCACAGTTGACGTTGTTGGGGGAGTTTAATGTGAAAAGTGGTGGTGGCGCTCGACTGATTGTTGGTTTGCCTCTAGGTGTTTGTGTTGCTGTTCATCTTTGTGAAAAGGCAAATTATGCGGTTTGCCATGAAGTCTCGGAGAGGGCCTCATGTTCCCCTTGGCCACAATGCTCCTAAGGTAACACACCCTGCATAATAAGAACAGAGTCAAGGGCAAGTGCTTTCCTGTGTAATGTGTTCCTGTTTTCCTGCAGATATGTAAGTGTTGTTATGCACTGACGGATGACATCTCTGTATGCTGCAGGAGCTGAGACAACTTATTGACAACAAGCTACATTTGGTCCAGAAAATCCACTTTGAGCCCCGCCTGCTGTCCCCTGATGATGACCGGTTAGAGCACAGAGAACAGCCTGGTGAGACACACAAACACACGCGCGCGCACACACACACATCATGGTTCCTGGATGTACCAGCCTTTAAACTTTATGACCTCACAGTGATGTGTCTCTGTGTGTTGCAGGTTGCTATGACTACCTTTATAGGATGAGAGCACTGGATGCCATTAGAGACACTGGTAGGCTTTACTGTCAGTCGGTGAGGTTAATTGCAATTTGCCAGTCCCTTTTAGTCTGGTTCCTTGATGTTACTGTAATGCCTGTCTCCCCGGCCAACAGATTTGCCGTTCCGCGAACTGGGCGGGACTCCCACTGCTGTGACTGGGAAACGATTCCGAACCTGGCTTCTAGAACTGCGGAACTCCCACTCCCTACTCTGCAAAGGCCAAAGCTCCGTCATTGACACAGTGCTGGATGGGTACAACAGGGCACGCCATGGGGCAGGGGTCAGTGTTTGTTTGTGTGTGTGCATGTGTGTATTGTGTGTTTGTGTGTTTGCATTCTAAAGTGAGGGATTGGATAATGCACAAACGTTCAGTTTGAATCTGTAAAAGATGGAAACTGTGTGTGGATTACTTTCTTGATTTTAAAGAACAAAATTGGGCCTGCAAACACTTTTTGGCTCCCATTCATTATTATTATTATTATTATTATTATTATTTATTTATTTATTTTTATTTTTATTATTT
>OMLF01020082.1:12631-25545 GCA_900302615.1 Holocentrus rufus
GTGAATGGATCATTGCAGTGCAAAACAGTGTGCAGGCCCTATTTTGTTTTATGGTCTTTTGTCTTTGGTGTTCCACCTATCCAGAGTTGGATATGTGTGTTTCATCTGATTTTCTTGCTGAACCTCTCAGTGCATGTCCTAAGTGATCACCTTTCTTTTACCCTCGCCTGTAGGTGTTTGGTGAAGCAGAGTTTTTGAAATACCAAGAAGCTCTGGCTAATCTGGCCTCTTTGTGAGTAACTGCTGTTTTCCTCAATTCATTCTCTTATTCCCAGCTTATTCCACAGCTTTCCTTTTGTGCTAATCCCAGTATGGAATGTTAGTTACATGCTGAGGAAAATCTATTTCCCCCTTCTCTTTTTCAGTGTGAAGTCTCACACCAGCAGCACTCAACAGCGCCACCAGTCTGCAGCCAAAGACTTGACCAGTACCACTGAGCCTCCAAGCTCCTCCTCCTCCCCCACCCAAACCACCTACCTCACAGCCACAGCGCAGCAGCGCAGCAAGCGGCCCAAACACTTCCTGGAGCTAAAGAACTTCAAAGACAACTACAATACTCTGGAAAGTACGTTCTGAAAGAACTATGACTCTGATCTGAAGGAAAGGTCAAAGAAAATGGTAGTGCTGACACTGATGCAAAAGTCCGTATGGGTTCAGACAGTGTCAGTATTGCCACACAGTAGTGTTAGAATAATACTGCCTTAGACTCATGAGGAAAACACTGCCCCCCTTGTACTAACACATCTTCAACTGGTATTTACTGCATATCACACTTGTACCTGGTACAGTGCTCTTTACCCAAGCTTAGCTTTTATACCCTGTATTATTGCAAGCATGAGTGTTACGTGTCATATTTGGAAAGAATACAGAAGTGATGAACATGAATATGCCAAGTGTTTAGGGTTGATTTGACCAAAACAAAGCCAGAGCTGTCGTGCTATGCAATGGCATAAGACAATCAGTGTTTATTGCACAATGTAAACGCCTATGCAGATTTAAAATTCACTTACTTTATGTAACCTTGCTCATAGTTTGCACTATTTATAGACTGTTACACTAGAAAACCAGTGTTATGTGATGTAATGTTCCTGGGTTCCTGGCATCTCAAAGTGTTAAACCGCTTTTGCACTGTCTCTGTTGTTGATTTGTTGCCAAATGAATTTGACAGCCTATTTTTGTAGCCTTTAACTGTTGTTTTACTGAAGCCATAATTGATTGAGTGAATTTTAATGATTAAGTGCTCTTTTATTTTGATCACCTCTCTCAGTGCAATGTAATTTAAGAGTATTCCAGTGCATTAATGTATTCTGAATGTGATGTATTGCCTTTGGGCCAATCTAGTTCTTGACTTTTGTCTTGTTTCTGTGTCAGAGGTGGACTGGCCCCCAAGTGTTAGAGCTGTGTATGTTTGTTTCATTTGGGATAAGGGATTCACAGGGAGGCGTGATAATGCCTGAATAATTGGATCCTTTGTGGTGCTTACAGTACATGATGTCATTCCAATAAAATGGTGTCATAGGAGTGTTAAACCCGGCTTGTGCTTACTTGATGTCAGTCCTGGTAGGTTTAAATGTTTCAAACCATGTGCCAAGGAGGGCTGAGTTTAGGTGCATTGTTTGAAACCAGTAGATAAGGGGTAATGGTAGTGTCATACAGCGTCCAGCAGAGGGAGCCACTATCATACTATGTACCAAAGAACCCTTATGATCACATCAAGAAGTGAAAAAAGTACCTGGTCATTTTTTAGAAATTTATTCTAATAATAACCAAAACACAAATGCAGATAATATAGTAGTATATACTGCATACAAACCTCTTATGTCACAATGATCTGTCTAAAGTTTTTATTCAATATAAATAGATACAAAGGAAAAGATTGTCATGTTTGGTGAAAAGTAGAACAGCAAATCACGAACAAAAACAATGAATGTTATGTACAAAAAATATGACTATATACAATGCCAGGGAAATGAAATGCATTATTGACAATATTCTATTCATAGTTAATATTTTTTATGAGTGGCGATGATCTTGCTAAATGCCTCCATTACCATCATTCATTTTTTTCTGCAGACCTCTGTTGGGTGCTTCAAAACCATGCTCTTATTCTTAGCTTTCTTCAAAGAACATAATAAATAGTCATTAAAATCAGTACAGAGGGTGGTGGCCTTAGGCAGGCTACAGTCAGTATTTACAAGTCAAAAGATCATACTGTTCCCTCAGAAAGGTGAACAGAATTGTCAAGGATGAGTATGGACAAGTTACTGAGCACAAGGACACAGAGCTACAGGATTTAGATCTTCAGGTTAATGTATAGTAACTTTTACATGACACTGTATCTATCCTTCATGTGGTTCTAGTTATTAGTTAAAAGTCAGATCTTGTCATTTTCAGACAAGATCACTGAAGGTCTCAACTTGTCTGCCTGCCTTAGGTTCCTCTATCCAGCTTTCTGCCATGACCGGATCTAGTTTGCTTACCAAAATGTCCACCATCCCACACTTTGCACAATGCATCTGTCTGTTATGATATGACACGGCTAATTCTGTCTCCTATGGAAAAGTGCTCTGTATTGTTACAAGGCCTTTCATCACTGGTCACGGCTTCATGGCTCATAACAAAGGAATTCAAAACAGGGGTGGGAAAGAAAACTGTTTACATACAGTATGTGGTTTTACAAGTGCAGTCCAGATCAGTTCAATCACTACGCTTAATGTATCTACATCAAAGCCCAAACACACGCTCATTCATGCATATGCACACACACACATGCACACGTACAGACACACAGAACACACTGCTCAGCTCATGTGTGCAAACAAACAAACGCGTTGCACAATTTCCTTCAAGAGCATATGTGACCTAAAGGCTGAGTCCTTGGTGGATGTGTTGATGTAGCTACAATGTGTGTTGCTGTGGCCACCGCAACTCAGACACCCCAAACATTAATGTGGTTTTAGTAGAGTTGTGGTCTGGTTTCAGTCCATTTTCACTGCTGTAAAGGTTTAGTGTTTCTGAACTCTCGTCGCTCCCATCACGCCGTCTCTCTTCCCATTCAGGACTTGATCTCAATGACTTTGATGAAAGGGAGTGGCTTGTTAGATGAGGTGGTCGGCTTGATGGGTTTACTGTGGGGACAAAGAGAAATACGTTCTTTTTAGATTCATAACGGCAAACAATTTGACACTGAACAGCTGATACCATGTCAATGGGCACTTACAAGGGAAACATGTATATCTGACTGTCTAGGTGTGTGTGTGTGTGTTTGCATGTGTTTAGTTTGGCAAAGTATGCATGTGAACCCATCATAAGGGTAAGGAAAAGTTATCAAGAGGGCAGGTTATTATTATAAGTGTAAATGACCAACATTTTCTGGACATTGTGGGGACATTTTTTAGTTTACACTATGATTTGTGGGGTCCAGCCTGCTTCATGGGGACAAAATCCAGGTCCCCATGAAAAAAACAACAAAATAAATAAATAAATAAATAAATATATTTCATTACTGGTTAAGGTGTGGGTGAAGGTTAGAAATTAAGTTAGGTTAAGGCCAAGGTAAGTATTAGGGTTAGGGTAACAAAGGCTCTCGAGAATGAATGTAAGTCAATACAATGTCCCCACAATGATAGCAATACTAGACTGTGTGTGTATGTGTGTATGTGTATGAGATTCAAGTTACCTATAAACAATCTGAGGGTTGCGGTCTGACGAGAGATAGGAGTTTGAACTCTGCCCTCCCAGGAAGTAGTCCATCTGGTCATGCATCTCTCGGTTCTGCACACACAGAGGAGGGTCAGAGGTCAGCTCATATGATTCAAGTCAGAGAGAGAATGAGTGGACACAAAGCAGATAGTGTCTGTATCCTCTTTGTCAAAGACTTCCCTTTCACACAGAAAGCAAGATAAACCGGATAGATTAATTCAACACGGATGAGCACACAAATATGAGGAGCATGTTGTGCTTGAAACAAAGATTATAAATGTGCTTCCTGCTGCAGTGGTTTCCAAAGCAGGGGCTTCCAGGGGTTCCTCAGCAAAATGAGGAATAATTTCATTTCACTATAATTTAATTCACTAGAATGTGAATTAAATTCAGTAGAAAGTTATTATTATTATTTTTAATGTCATAACTTTGAATCAAATTTGCCAGTGATCAAATATGACCTCTGAACTATTTAATACCAAACACATCAAAACCTCATATCAGGGTCCAAATATGTATCACAGACACCAGCAGTCCTCACCTCGGCCTCAAGGAAAGCCACTTTCTCCTCCAGCTCTTTGATCACACGATCCCGCTCCTGGATCACCATGCGAGAGTTCTGGAGCTAAAGACAAGAGCAAACACACATCCAAGCCATCAGTGAGCCCTTGGCAAATATTAGCACAGTATGTTTCCTTTACACAGTTTCATATGTGTGTCTCACCTGTTCAATCATGTGTCGGACTTTCCTCTGCTGGCTCTTGAGCATGTCGTCCAGATGGTGGATTTTCTCTTTCAGAACAGCCACCTCCTTCTCCAGCTGCTCTGCCCTACAAATGCACACACCACCGTTACAGCACAGTACTAGTAATTGAGTTGTCACTGAATCATAAAGATTAATGCTTTGTCTGTGTGTGTCTGTGTGTTTTAGCTGACCTTTGTTCCCCCTTCTGGCCGTCTTCTCTGATCTTGCGAAGCTCCCGGAGTTCCTCCTCGCGGTTGCGGATAGTTTCCCGCAGGGTGGCGCTCTCCTGCTCCATCCCTCCCAGCAACCTCTGGAGCTCTTCGATGCGCTTGTCCTTCCTCTCGCTGACCTCTTCGGTGTTCCTCAGCTTGTCCTCCTGGTTGCTCAGACGCTGCTTCAGGTCACTGCTTTCAGCCTGGGAGAGACAGAGAGGAGGGAGAGGCGTTAAACACCTTTAAGAAAATGGTTCCAGTGCAACAAAATCCAGTGCAGTATTGGCAGTTTGTAAAATTTAGCTACATGAATTAGACATATATGTACACATATTCATTTGTGCACATATATGCCAGTTTCTAATATGGTTCATGTATGAGTACTAATGTGATCATGTATGCCACATATGAAAATACCCTGTATGTAATTGTGATACATTTCTGTATGTGTGTGTGTGTGTGTGTGTGCTACCTGCAGCCTCTCTTTCTCATCTTGGTGTTTCTTCTCAGCTTCTTGGAGCTGTGCATATAAGCGCTTACTGACGTCCCTCAGTTTCTCTGCCTCCTCATCCACTTCCTGAGAGAGAGAAGGGGGGGGTGTTAGATCAGCAAAATGACACTGACTGTGAACTTCCTGATACGTTCTTATGTAGAGACTTGCAAAAGTAAGTGTGGATTGTAATGGAAAGAATGAGCAATATACACTGATGTGTGATACTGGGGAGCAAGCTCAGTGAGTTTGGCTGGTGGAGACAGTGAGAAGTTGTAGGTGTTTCCACAGAGAGAGAGAGAGGGGGCGGGGGAGCATGCAAATTGCTTGAAATACAAATAATGGGAATGGGTGTGTCGGCGTGTGCGTCACTGGAGCAGCTAAAGTTGGATCATGGCCCATGTTTCTCTCCTATTTCTGTAATTCTTATCTGAGTAAGCCGTTGCCTGACTCACAAGGAAAATGCTATAATTGGTGCCAAAACAATCAAACCAGTTAAATAAAGCTGAATGGCACAGTTTTGTCAGCTCTATTATGTGTCCTACAAAACATCGCTGACATGCGTAGCGCCAACTGTTAGAGGAGCTTGGCTGGAAAGACCGCAACTTAACTATTAAAGGATAAAACATCTGTGGAATGCTGGGAACAATGAAGAGGGCCCGGACACACACAATAACACAAGCAGAGGAACAGCGTGTGCTGGAACAGCTCTCTCACACATATTCATACACCCTGGGGTCCTATAAGCGTATCCATTCCCTGTCATCATTTTAACCCCTTCTTTTCCCTTCATTTCAGAACATAAGTTTCTTTCCCTCTCTTTTGCAGCACCCCTCCCTTCCCCTTTCGTGCCTCTGGGAGGTGAATTTCAGGGATCACTTTACAGGCATCACGTGAACCACGCTGGCAGTTTTAAATTGTCCAGGAGAAAACATACATAAACACACACAAGGACCGCGACACGCACAGTGAGGCTGCGGTTACAGTATGCATGACTGGAAACACTGGGTCAGTGTGAGATGTGATGCTGTGTGCACTGCTCCGAGGTTCAAACAGTGTATATAAGGCTCACACACGAGTACACAGCCTTGCATAGATATGTGGCACGTGCAGAACTGCTCACCTGTCCGTCACCTTTGGCACCTCCCTTATGGCCAGACGAGGCACTCTTTTTGAAGGGACTGCTGACTTTCCATCCGTTAGCATGGGACTGCAGAGACAGAGCAAGGAGGGGAAGATGGAAAGAACAGGAGGATGGAGGAAATGATGTTAAGCACAAAGGCTATGTCACTTTAACAATGGTGTGGGCAAAACAAAGCGGCTCAAAATAGACTTACCTTATTCTTGGCTGCCATTTGCTCCCTCAGTGTCTTCAGGCAGTATCTCACCTGAGCAAAACACAGACACAGAGGTGAGTTACCGACATGAAAATACAGGAACGCATGCTATTTGGAAGACAAAGCACCTCATAGTGCCATAAATGCATTCATTTTTAATATGGGTGGAACCAGTGGGAATGTAACCCTGGCAGTTTCAGTGTCAGGCACTGCCAGCTGATCTACAGCAGACGATCATATCAGCAGAGAGGAAGAGAGAGTGAGGAGGAGGCTCAAGAGCAGGGAGGAATTTACATGATGGGCACAGATGAACAGATGCAGACTCTTATATAATACAGAGAAAGAGAGCGAGAGAGGGTGGTGTGCGTGTGTTCATCTCTGGGGCAGTCAGAGTTAGATGATGATTAGCAGCTGACCTCTTGTATCTGTGAAACTTCGTCTGATAGCATCTTCAGGCTCTGTTGGTGTCTCTGCTGTTCCTGTCTACGGGCCTCTAGATACACCTAGAACAGAAAAAACACCAAGAAATTACACCAACCTGACCACAAAACAATCAAATGCATATTTTTTTTCATTTTAACTTACACATATAAATAGATAAAATACATGGATATGAAAAAAAAGAAACATGAAGGAGAAAAAACCCTCAGATTATTAATTTCTTATTGCAATAAAATGGGGGAACACAAGCCGGCGATGTGCCGCACCCACCTTGATGACCTCCACCTTCTCCTCTGCAGGTTTGATTGGCTCAGGGGTCAGAGCTGTCCTCTCAGTGGGCGGCTGTACCAGGGCAAACGCACGTCCGATTGGCTGGGGGATCAGAAGGGAGAGGCGTCAGGATGTGGCAGGCACAGTGTTGCAAGCGCTGCATGTGTGTAGGTGGATATAGGTGCGATATATTTCAACATCATGGGCAGACATCCGTGTGGATCTGCTGACACTAAGAGAGGAGTCAGAGCATGTTGGAGATCAGTGTTGCAATGCGTCATTTGGAAGAGCATCATCCAGTAAATTCCAACCAGATGTACTTCCGATTACCTAACTATGGTAATGATCCGCCCGTCTGGATCATATAACACAAATGATATGCAAAACGTCTCACGCCATTAAACTGTGAGATTAACTATAAATGGACAAAACTGAATACCTAAACTGAACACCTATCTCTGTCATGTGCTGAGCGCGTTATTCCTGCGTGACTGTGTGTTTGTATGCGTGTCTAAAGTCGATGTAATCAAGAGGCATAAACATTTAGCCATAATCACTATGAAGTCCATGACTAACCCGTAAACATCTGGTGCTTCTGTGGAAATGGGAGACAGACTTGCTGGAAATCATAGAGAAATGGAAAGCGCAAGGCAGAAAAGGGTGGAGAGAAGTTATGTAACTTTGCTCTCTGGTGGTCCCTTTTTTCTAAATAACTTTGGCAATGGTTTTGGTAGAACAATGGCTGTCTTGAGAAGTTCTGAGAGTCCTTGTGTGAGAGCCATGCTAATGAAAAGCTGACGGCTGCTATGGCATGTTTACAAGCTGCTTGCGTCTCTGTATGGGTGTGTGTGTGTGAGCGTGTGTGTGCGAGAGAACCTGTGTGTGTGTGTGTGTGTGTACATGCAGCATAATACCTGTGAACATAACTCTGTGCAAACTACTATCTCATTATTGTAAGGATCAACAAGAACATCCAATATTTGCACATATGCATTTTCTTAAACCAATACTAAAGAGAGACAACTTTACCTATGAAAAAAAATCCTACAATAAATAGTACCTTAACAATAATCATAACTTTATTAATGTAACACTCTCCAACAAACAAAAGTTACAAATTGCTTTCCAGTGTGAGACAATGTGTGAGAGTTCAGAAAAATGGACAATTGAGATTGAGCAATATAAATGACTAATACAATGCTAAAACATGAATCTTATTCATCCAAACAAAAAACAAATTCTCCAAAAATTCTCCAAAATTCAAGTCTCACAACAAATGACACCCTCTGTGTCCATCAACCATTATTGGTTATGACATAAAATCCTCTCCAATTAGGCACTTTAACCAGGAACGAGATTAAAGCAGAATTTGTCACAACCATCCAGTAGCCTAACTCTATATTTAAGAAAAAGTGATGACTAGTACATGGTGTACCTCCCCATCACTACTCCCCTTTGTCTCTTTGTGTTGTCTGCTGTCTGTCGCAGTGGGCACATGGAGGTCTTACCTTGCTCCCCGGCTGCTCGCTGCTCCTCGCTGCCTGGTTCTGGTCGTGCAGTGTGAGCCGCAGTCGCCTGCACCCCTCCTGAAGAAAGGAATAAAGAATGGAGATGAAGTAAAACCACAAAGAGACCGTTATGTGATGGAGAGACTAATTGAGGACTACTACAAGGAGGAGAGGGAAAAAAAAGAAGGAGAAACTGAGTCATACTCACTGACTGAAGGACAGAAAGAAAGAACCTGAAAGGGCGGCAGCCCCCAGTAAGAGAGCGGGAGAGAGCGTCAGAGAGAAAGCAAAACTTCTTCACAGCTTCCAGACACAGATTGTTTGATTTAAACTGTGTGCTATGAACGTCATAGGGGCTTAGGGTGGAAACTCTCTAGACGCTCACAACCAATTGGAAGCACTGGCTGGATTTCTGGGAAAGTGGGCAGGAAACCTAATGTCAAGCAAGACGGAACATTTCCATGGCAACAAAATCTCACAGTAGCCATAAACTGTCTGGCTCGCTCACAATGCCAGTGGGAGGAGCCAGTCAGAGATAAAATAATACAATGACCAACACACATCAGCCCATGCAGACAACAAATAAACACTCTAAAACAGAAAAAATAAACTTTCATAACTACACACAGTCGCTAGAGAAAGGTCACTGTAGCAAGGAAGTCTGTGGATGTGACTGGGTGTGGGTCTTCCACCACAGGGAATCCCCTTATTACCAACACCCAGTGAGTGTGTGTGTGTATGTGCGTGCACACATGTATAACTGTGCGGATGTGAGGGAGGAGGTCAAAGAAATTATATAACTCATTGCAGCCAATACAGCTTGTTCCATTTATTTTCCCTTGTGTATGCAGCGTGTCCCCGGGCCTAAATTCATGTCAACGCCGAGACACGAAACAGACAAAGAAGTAATTCCTGCAATGTTCCCCTGTGGTTAAACACTGTAAACACACACACACACAAAATTACATACATGCACATTATGCGTTTTACAGCGCATGCAGCTGCACCCATGCTCACACACACACACACACACTGTATTCTGCTGCCATTGAATTCTATGGTGACTTTGCTATACTGACCTCATTTGTTAATACATTTGTCTGATGGAGAACAACAGACTGTGTTTGTGTGTGTGTGCATTGTCAGCTGTGTGTCTGACCTTCTATCCCCTTTGGCAATAATGTCACTAATACTGAGCTAATACAGAGTGTGGCTTTGGTTTTGTAACACTTTGCGACGCAGCGTGCAAAACAAAAAGTGCAGCTACAGTCCACTGCCGTGCACATTTCAGTTTAGAGCGTCGAAGCGATCGTTCTGGCACTTTTACTGTTTCGCTCAACCAGAAATAAAGGAACTTTTATCTTTCCTCTGTGTAGTAGCCATGAAGAGATACTGAATGTACGCATCAGTGTGCTTTGATATACAGAATGCCTTGATGTTAAACAGACAGGGGAAATTAACTGAGTTGTGTTGCGTAATGCGATGATAAAGGGTAGTGAGAGGCCATAAAAGAGAAGTCATTTATTGTGTATAGGGGAGGCTTTTATCACTGACTGATTACCTTTGTGGCTTATGCAATCACAGCATAAAACAAACATGATATACAGGGCGGGATGAGGAAAAGAAAGCAAAAGAGAAAAATGGGAGACGAGATGACAAGGCAGCGGAAACACACAGTGGACAAAGGGAGGTCCGCTGCCAACTAGGGTAAAGGAAATTCGGGAAAAAGAAAACAAAATCCCCCTCTTGCTCATCTTGTTTTGCTCTCAAATTGCAGACACCTGAATGCGCTCCCGAAATTCAGGGGAAAGACGAGGGGCGGAGGGGAGTGGAAGAGAAAGGGGAACAGTGGGGGTGTTGTTAGGAAGGAATGCATCATTATACAAGTTCTCTGGCCCTTCATAGAGGGCCAGACAAAGACTCTCCTAATCCGCTCTGTAACATGGACCACTCACACGTAGACCTCTCTCTCTCTCTCTCTCTCTCTTTTCGCTCTCTCTCTCACTCTCTCTCTCTGTTTAGTTCTCTCTTTTAGACCTACACACCAACAGTGCGGTCTATACTACCTCCAAATACAACCTGTAATACTAGACATAGAGGGAACATAGACAATGGAACCAGCCGGTTGTAAACGTGGAACTACACACACATACACACACACACGCGCGCGCACACACACACGTACACAGCCCTTCACACGCAGGCAAATACACAAACACAGGCACACACGCACAGGAGTAACCGAAAGTAAACTCTACCTTTATAACAGGGCAGTAATCTGAAACTAAGCGCGTACAGCATCCACACAGTGTTGGTACACAGACAATGAGCACAAAAGATCATGGGGTACGGCTGAATCAAAGGCTTAAGGGGTATGAGGACTCTTTTTGTTTTCAACTGTGGCACCAGGAGGCCTGAAAGCCATCTGGGTTACATAGCTGAGGGATGACTACCTGCCTACAAATCCTGCTGAAAAACTGGCATGGCTGCCAAAAACCAGGGAAGAAAGTATTAACTATTACATAAAGCAAATATTTTACCTACCTTATATAGGCAGGTATACTTATACAGGTTACATATAACTGTATATAATTATAACTATTACTATGTACAGTATGTGTGTGATATATAAACAAATTCTTTACGCTCTCAGTAAGTATCACAAACTCAAATTGAACAAATAGAGTCATTCACAGAGACTGGCAAAGACAAGAAGAGTAATCTGGCTTTGTTTAATTTGTGCATTTTATTTTGTAACTTCTATTTTTTGCAAATCATGAATCTATTTTGAACCCTGACTGTGTTCTGACAGAGTTCAGAGTTGCATTGAAAAGGCGGACTGTAACAAAGTTTTCTTTTCTAAAAAGCAATTCAGTATCTTTTACTCTGAGTACATTTGAAATTAACTACTTTTGTCTTTTACTCAACTGTTACAACAGCAACTGTACTTCTACTCAAAGGTCTCCAATGTACTTTGTGACCACTAGTGGCACTACACTGCACACGAAGAAAACTGGGTCCCTGCTGTGTTTGCATCACATTTGCCTCTGGTACGCTATGAGTGGGAGCACAGGGGTGTCATATTACACAACAATGCAACTTTCAAAATATTCCAAAATAAATTCAACATGTTCAAGGAGACGCAGAATGTGTTTTCATCAGTAAAGTAACAGTATTTCTACTTCAGTAAGATGTTCTCGTGATCTTTCAACCTCAGCCCGTCTTCTTTCGTGCCTCCAAGGCGATCGCTCATCTGCCCTGCATTCCACAGATAGAATTCCTCAAATGTGTGTGTGTGTGTGTGTGAGGACTGAACCATCCCACAAATCACTCTCCCCGTCTCACGCTCTGCTCCTCATACCTGTTGCACAGATGTACTTTTTGTGCTTCATCCAAGTGCAGCACATACCCGGCCCTGACATGTGATGCTCTGGGCCGACAGGTGTGAGCCGACGACGCAGGTACCACGGATTTTTAATCTGTTTCCCTCGGGTGTAAATCCTCTGCCACCTGCTAGACTGAGCAGCTCCACAAACTCTTCCCAGCGTAGTGGAGGCTGCTGCAGTCCCTCTGAGCTCTGATGCCACAACCAGCAGAACAGAAAACAACTCCTCCAGTCCGACAGACTCAAAGGTTAAGCAAATGTCAAAGGAGAGAGCGCAGCTGATGTGTAAACTGACAGAAGTGTTGAGAGAGTTGTTCTATGAGGCGACCGTGCAGACGCAAAGTAAATAGATCATGAACGCAGCTCTGAGTCATGAAGCGAGAGCGTGTGATGACTCTTCATATTTTCAAAGCTCTCGAGTCTATAATGACCGCTTTAATCAGAGTAACAGGGCTGATACTTGAGTAAGACATTCTAGTGATTCTGATGACCACTTTGATGAAAACGTGAGCTTGTTATTGAGAGACAACGCGGTTCCTCACTCTATTATTCTTCCCAGTGTGGGAAAAAGGTGTGTTTCAGTATGTTCTGTTCTTTACATAGATGATTATACATGTCATGTTTGGCCCATTCCCAGCCTGTGATGTCACTCACTCCTGACTGAGACGGTGGCTGAGGATGAGGAAAGAGGGAGGGAATGTATTAAGTCATGCGACGTAGTGAAACAAGAGATTAAGTGGCATTATTCAAAAAGTGGCTGAGCAGACAAAAGTCTGGAGACGCACTTTTTTTTTTTTTTTTTTTTTTTTTTGGGGGGGAAAAGA
>OMLF01020082.1:29473-39726 GCA_900302615.1 Holocentrus rufus
AAGCTTGACCTGAGTTAATATCCCTAACTGTTATGTCACTGATCAATATGGGTGTGATTTTTTAAATTTATTTTGATGTATATGATACTTACACACACACACACACACAACACACACACACACACACACACACACACACACACGATACATAACCATAACACAAAAACCCACATATATCATGTGATAGCATGTTGGGATGTGTCCCAGATACCAAGCCTTGATAATTGCGTGTTTACATCACACGGTGTGCCACACTCAGACAGGCTGATCCACAGATGAGACAGCAGATAGTTATGTGAGCAAACAGTCACTCAGTGGTCTGTACGTCTATACATCCCCCGGTGTTTACCTGTCTCAGTTTGCGGAGTGAGTCAGAGGACTTGCGCTCAGACTCCTCTGATTTGATTGTGCCACCATGAGATCAAATCATACGAGCGCTGTTTCCCCAAGTGCAGAGAGCGGAGCCATAAACAGGCAGAGACAAAGTTCGTGTTATGCTTGAGTGAAAGCAAACGGTCAAGGGTTAAAAGTGCACTGGGATGACACAGACTCACAATGTGGTGATATAGCTATAAAAAGACAACACTTCTCGATAGCAGGGATGACACTATAACTGAAGTCAGGAACAGTCACTGACACTGTCATTAAGCTAAATGACCCTCACAGTAAAAGGTTATATTCTCCTCCTTTCAGCACTGACCTATTTTACTTGTTCATACCAGACATGTTTATAAAGAACAAATTCCTGATCTGATCTGATCTGTTTCAGCCTACAATAGATTACACTGGAATCCCTTTAGGTTTTACACATGGAGAGGAATGGAAATATTTTTAAAAGGAATCATACAATAGATCCGCATACTTGCAGGACAGGTATGATCAACCTTGCCAAACAACCATGTGCAATACTCAACATTTCATGATGTCAAAACATAACACGCCCATAGTTTTCCAAACTAGATTGCAGACTGAAAGTCTTGTTTGGAAAACCGGAATGATGTAAAAACCCAATCCCACCCATCAGAAATATTTTCGCTCATGATTACTATTCTGGAAAAACAGGTACCGTGCACAGTGGATTGGTACTACACAGGTTTGTCTAAACCAGGTGGAGAGTGTGGTATCGTGGACGCTGCAACTGGACCTGAAACAAATATAAAAGTTGTGAGATTATGCCAATAAATCTGTCTCAGGGGAAAAGGGTTTTGAAGTTGTGCTTATCATCAAAGTGCCAGGAGGCGGGCGGGAAAACAGGCATTTTCTCTCCTTTTGGAGATCAATCACACAATGGCACCGCAGGAGGTTTATGTAGGTTTGTCAAGATCAGCAAGACACCCCAGACGCTTCTAAAAGAAAGACACCTCAAAATAGTGAAACGCAGTCGTGCTATGTGTGCCAATGTGCAAAATAGGATGTAAACACATAAATAACTCAAGGCTGTGAGGCAATGTCTCTCCAGGGCGCTGCCTTTCTTCTCTGGGCCAGTGGCAAAACAAATGTAGTGGAACAAACGCCTGAAGTCCTGAAAAATGTCTCAACTTTGGGCACGCAGAGTGAAATATTAGACTCTTTTCCAGTACCTGTATTTAGTTTATTTTCTAAGAATGGAACGAGACCACATGTTTTATGTTTAGCTGCCATATTTGTCAGATGTATCAAGTCAACTGTGAAATGATGTGTTTAATTTTTAACTAAAGAAATATAATAAAGGGTTTGGTGTTGGTGATATCAGCTGATCAGATTGAAGCTTTAAACATCTCCTGTATCTCTTCTCTACTTCCTTTCACATGGTTTTGAGTTGCCACTGACCCCAAACATTCCTGACGCTCCTCTCTCAGCGGGTCTGTTGGCAGCGGTTCACAGAGCACAAACCATCCGTCACCTTCACTCCAACCAACTACAGTAAGATACTAACTATGGAAGACCAGCTTCTACTGCCAGCAGCCCAAATCACAACATAATCTTGGTAATACGATTTGAGCTTCGGCAGTCAGACATCCTTAAACATGTGAAGGTGGTTGGTTTTAGCTGCATCCCAGGGGTCAGGGTACAGTGAGGCTTCATTTTTTATGCCTTCATGGTCTCATTTGGAAAATTAGAACCCTGCAGTGTTCAGAGCCATTCAGCCAGGTTTATGTGAACTCTGTAATCCTGTTTGTGCATATGCATACACACACACACACACACTCAGGTATGCTTTGTTTCTGCCTTGTGCAAATTCACTGATTGTCACAGTTATGAAAACAGCTCAGCCACAGCAGATGGGAGGTAAAAACAACAACACTGGTGCTGAATCACAACAGCCATAGATTCCAGAAATAGATAAATGATGCTGTTAACACACGCTCTGCCTCACACACACATCCATGTGAGTCCCTGACAGTGTTGCATTGTGGGAGAAATGCAGCGTGCTGTTGTCACAGGTGCTGCTAGAAGCTGCTGCATCCCTGCAGGGCTGCTACTGTACGGGGGAAAGATGTGAGGGTAGGAAGATATTGCTCTCACCAGGCTCAGATAAAAGTGGGAATGTATATGCTGGGCGAGCAGATGAAAGACAGACTGTCTGTGAATATAGCGTTATGGTACTGGTGATTTGTTTATTCAAAACAGATGTTTGACATATGAAAAGACAAAGCTATGATCAGGCTGGTTTGTGCAGGCCTGGCTGCAGCACATGGAGGCTGGGAGCTCCACAGGTACAGTGGAGACACAGTGCTAATCAACTGTTTTGACAGTATAGGAATAATAAACATTTTGTCCCTAATCCCTCCTGTGGGCGGCTGTGATTGGCTCATTCTCCCATACACACATGCAACCCCGGCTTTAACAGGGGTTATCTGTAATTCCAGAGAAGCCCAGCCCTGTTACCAAAATATTTATATCTCATGAGGCAGTAGAACAACAAGAGCACCTGATACTTTTTATTCAAGCGGAACTCATTTTCCAGAGAAATACACTGGAATGAAGGCAAATTAAAAAAAAAAAATGTGGGGAAAAAAACAATATGGGAAAAGAATGTAACCCATCCCACTACCTCACTACTGGGTTTCATGAAAACAATGAAGAAAAGTCACATGCACTGACTGAAAACCTGAAAACATCTGCTATATTTTATTCACATGTTGTTATTCAGAACAGTGCCGTGGTACTTCACTGGTATTTCAGTTTCATGAGACTTAAACAATGTTTTAATCCAAGCATTTTACGTTGGAATTAGAAAAATGTAACTGGACCACTGAACTTTCAGGGTTCGATGCTTTTGAAAGCACTTGTTGGGTAGCTTTATTTTACAGTCCATTAATTACAAAATATTTACCAGGAAATAAGTTGGTAACAAAAAGTACTTACTTGGAAATGGTCTCAAACCTGGATTGAGAAACTTCCATGTAAAGTGGATGGTAATAAGTTATTGCTGTAACAGTCCATGATTAATCACCTCATATTAATAACAGCACTTTGATGTTTCGCAAATCAAACCACAGAAAGCACTGGGTAAGAACATACTTGGTATTTAAAGAAAAATGTGTGGCTTTATTTTACAATCTTAGTACATGTTTAGTGCACAGAAAGTAAGAAATAGGTTCCAGGTAAGAATGTAACAGGGACATTTAACAAATCCCAGCATATAAGACTTTGAGCATTGAGAAAGGACTTGGCATTAATAGACAAATATTTGACTTTAGATTTTCGTAAATACTTTCTACCCAGTTTACTGAGGCACATCCCTAATAAGTACAATAAGTTTTATGTACATATTGGCTAATAACTTACCAATCTCTTTGAGTGCTTTCCTAATAATGGTATTTTGCCATGCATTTCCTGGATTTTAATGTACTTACTGGATAATATCTGAGTACTTATTTGTTTTGTATGTCCCCGGAGTACTTTCAACAGACTGTATAAAAGGGTTATGAGGGCACCGTATTGAACAATTTTAACATTTGACTTTCAATAGTGAATACATTTCACCGAGGTGACCTTTTGAACTGACTTTTTTTTTCTCCTATGCTTTGAGTATTATCTCTTTAAACAGGTAAATGATATGTTTACTTCCTCTAATTCTGCTCCTTCCAAAGAAGCAAACAAAAGCTCCGTAGAAATGCAATGTAATGAGGGGGTGTTAAAACCACACAAACAAAAAGCAATGGGCAAGCTGATATAACTTTTATTCCACAGACACATGGTTACACTTAACAGTAAAGTAAGTAAATGCACAAAAATGCAATGAGTGCTTGTGTATCCTAAAATGTGCAAAAAAAAACAATGGTATTAAAAGTAGATAATACTATTTAATGATCACAAAGACACTAAAGATAGGTCAAATATAGATTTATTGTTGCTACATTTGTATACAATAGAAAAAAATCTACTGTGTTGTGCAGTACAGATTCAGTGTGAAATCATTCCAGTCAGTGATTACAGTATGTACCATTACCTCTGTACTCAACAGTCCAACTAATCACATTACATCCCATCATCAGCTGCTTTTTCAGTCGACTTCCTGGGAGATGAGGTGAACATTGCATTGCAGCAAAATGTAATGACTCATACTGATTGTTCAAACTGTATACAAAATTGACTAAAGACTCCAAAAAACTAGACATTAAATAGAAATACTTTACAAATCATTTCCAAGTATGCACATAAGAATAACATGTCAATTACAGTTTTTTTAAAAACAAATTTAAGGCATAGTAATGAAATGAAATTACAAGTTTAAGTGAATCGATTTAAAGGAATGCATAGAAGTTGTGCAGCATCTACAAACACACTTGTAAAGTTTGTGTAAGACAGCAGTACGGTTTGGCCAAAGTTTTGCTTTACAAGGAGAACGCACTCAGGGTGAAAATCAAAATGAAATTCTTACAGTTGAGCACAGTTGAGGAGTATTTTCTGAGCAGGAAGTGCTCTCTCTCTAAAGCTAGGAACCACAAAGCAGAGACTCTAATTTGTGATATCATACATTTGTATTTACACTGAAACTGCTCCCAAAATATCAAATGGCAGACTTGCTTGATCATCTTTCTATCACAGATTTCTCAGTCAGTATCAAACTATTAGTTCTGAATTTTACTATTTGTTCTGAATCTGAACATGTGTCACTGTGCCCAGAGATCCATTCTCTCCTGGGCTTTTCATCATGTGACATCACAGAAATGAGGGTGGAGTGAACTTCTGTCTTGAATTACCCTGTCATAGATAAAATTCTGTGGTAGTCCCAAAATGTAAGACACAAGCAGTATACAAAATCCAGCAATCATTCTGTAAGATTTTTTTCTCTGAAGGTAAAGCACTGGTTTATCAAACGATTATTTTCAGAAAAACAGCATACATTTTTTTTTATCACATTTCACATATTGTATTGCTGGCAGTGTCTTCATCAAACACTTTTTTTTTATCATGCACACACTCATGTCAGCATTTGGCCCATGTTTTTAAGTCGTGTTATTACAGTGTCTGATTTCAGCTGCATATCTTAAATTTTTGTCCAAGGTGGAGTATAGATTCAAGCTACACATTAGCTGTGCACATCGCTGTAGAATATGTCAGTCAGTGCTACAAGGAAAGCCGACACTGTTACAGTCAAACAGGTGAACTGCCGACATCTGTCCACGATGGAAGTATTTTTATTATTCAGTCAAAGTCAGAAACAGAATCAGTAATGTAAGTGCTTAAAACGAGTCTGAACCCGTCTTGGTTTGAAATATTTGTACAAGTATATCCAAGAGGTATATCTAATTGATTTTTTAAGGCTTCAGTCCCTTTCTTTCCATGCAATCCAGTTAATGACTTTATTTCTGTGTGGTTCTGGGTTGCTGTACCAGACAGGAGTACCAGTGGTCTGCAGTGTAGTGCTTCATGTTTGGTAGTGTGCTGCATGTACAAAGTGGGCCATGGAGCACATTTGTGTACATTGTAGTGCTGAAGAAAAGACCTCCAACTGCCAGGGAAGCTTTATCTCCTACCATTCACACTAATGCTCGTTGCCCTATTAACCTCCTCAGTATGTCATTTAAGTCCCCAGGCCCTCGTGTCCCTCCCTCTTTGTCTGTAGTGCACACCATCCTGCCTTTTGGCATTTTTCCAAGTCTACCTAAGCAGCTAATCTATGCCTATATTTTCCTCCGTAGTGCTAAGTGTTGCCCCACCCTTGGCCCCGAGGTGCTGTCCTAACAGGAGCTGGTCTGGAGGTTGCTCTCGGTGAGGATGGAGGTGATGGTGGATGGGTCGTACAGGGTGTCGTCATCATCTTCTGAGCTCAGGGCTGACGAGTCCAAAGCTGGCCGCATCGCTGCCTGGGTCTTCCTCCTGCAGCACATGACCGTCATGGTTATTATAATCATAATCATTCTCATTATGATCAGAATTTTCATCACTGGTACTGTCAAATATATACATGTACAAATATTCTTATAAAGTTGACATGCATATATGAAAGACCTGACAATGCACATAGATGCAAAAAAAAAAAGGAAAGCAAAGCACAAAGTTAATTTGCTTAGATGCACATGAGTGTGTTGGTGCATATGTGTGTGTGGTAGTGTTGAGGGTGTCTCTAGAGGGAGTTGGGTGGGTTGATATTGTTTATATCGCTGTTCTGTTCATTGGTTTACTGTTACAATATTGACACTGCAGTGACAAAACATAAAACAAGGAAAAACTCTCTTAAAGAATTAGCATTGTTGTAGCAAAATAAGCATTTCATTGTTGTTCTGCAACAACAATGCTTATAAGATAAACTTAAAACCTGAAACAGATACCATTCTCTCTACCTTCTCTGTCACATGCATTTTAAAAGCTTTTCCCCATTCTTCAACAAGCCTCTACAGTCCTGAGTATTGCAGGTTATCACCCTGAGACATCCAGTCACGGTGCTCCCTCTACTGGTCATGTAAGGTATAGACTTATTTCCATGGCATGAGTCCCATTAGCCTGGGAGGCAGTGCTACCTTACAGTCAACAGTGAGGGAAAACAACACAGAGAGCAGCATGAGTCTGCCTGTGTCTGTGGTTTTGAGGTACATGAGTAATGCCATTTTGGTTTAATGAAATACCCGGGTGACCACTGATATGTTTTATACTCAAGATATCGTAAAATACTGCACCTCAGGGTTACTGCTTCAATCTGTAAATGTGTGTAATAGCTAAGGAATCTTTTAGACTCATTGGTATAACATGATCTGTGTGAGGCATAACCAATACTGTGATACAAACCGATGGAAATAGTCTTTGTTTCTTTCTTTCTGTTTCTTTCTTTCTTTCTCTCTCTCACACACACACACACACACACACACACACACACACACACACACACACACACACCACTGTGTGTGTGTGTGTAAGCTGACTGCCAGGAATTGTGTTGCATAATTGTTACCAAAAGCTCACAGAGGCAGAAAAACAAACTGAATGAGAAAGCAAAAAGGATGACAGACAAAGGGGGAAATGTTTACTTGAGCTCAGTCTCCAGCGCTGTGACTCGAGCCTGCAAGGCCTCTTTGAGCTCCATCTGCTCCTCCATCTCTCTCTGAGCCTTTCGCCTTAGTCCATCTATCCTGTCGACGTCCGTCTCCCTTTCGTCCACCTGCCTCTTCAGAGCCTTGACTCTCAGAGTCAGCTGCAGCAGACAAATGTGTAAGTGTGGTGCATGCAAATGTACAAGCGAGTGATGTATTGATATCTATCAGAGTAAAATCAATAAAGGACATATAACAGCTGATGAATGTATGTGTGTATACCTGGTCTCTCTGCTCAGTGTGCTGTTGTCTCTCCTCATCCAACGTCATGTTCAGTTCTTTTAGTTTCCTCTCAAAACGCCGTTGGGACCCCAGTAAAGAGTTCTTCTCTCTTCACATATACAAGAGGAGGAGACAGCATGTTAGAAGTGTGAGGCTTTGCAGAAATGCACTCTCTCCTTTTCTAACAACTACCTCTGAGATGTCTTTGACCAAGACACTTGCCACAACAGAGCTTGGATGGAGCTACTCAGTGGCCAACTGTAAAAGTCTGATTTGACTAGGCAGCCCCAAGGTGTAAATATGCACAAGTGTGTGAATGTGCACAGTGTTGCTGGAAAAAAGGACGCCTGCTTGGTCAAGCATCTGAGGATAAATAAAGGTTTAAAGTACAAAACAAACTAAACAAATATGCTGATGTTGCAGCAAAAAATATCATTCCCATCATTTAAAATTTATGGTTACTGTAGGTTTTGGAATCAATTCTCTGTCTCTGTCAGTTTAATAGTTACAGCTAAATGAAGATAAACTGTCTAATGGCAAAAAACCTGGATCTGGATCAACACCAAAATCTAATTAATGGTTCCTTGGCTCAAGGCTTATATGTTTATCAATTTTTCTGGATTTGTTCATAAGCTTCTGATATAACCTGCTGACAGACAAGACAAATACACAACCTCCTTCGTAGACATTAAAACAAGCTACAGAGAGAAGTTTTACCAGAATAAGAGTTACAGTATGTTATCTGTTTATTGCACTGTTAGCTGTGCACTACAGTGTACCTCTCCTCACTGTGCAGACGTTCCTCCAGCTCCTGGATTTTACTCTCCAGCTGGGACACTCCTGCAGAGGAGCGAGACTGGCCCTCCATGTCAGCAACACGACTCCTCAGCTCCTTCATCTACAGGAGAGGACGGATAAAACAAGACTCAAAAGGCATCAGGAATGAGGGTCAGAGTGAGGAGGTTTGAGAGTTTTACCAGGATCTCGTACTCTGAGTTACGAATGAGTTAAAACGAGGATATAAGAGCACATGAAATCACTGATTCAGACCAGAACAAACAGCATATTTTATCAGGTGTGAAGACGTACATGTCTCTCCATTGCGTTCTTATCCAGCTCCAGGTCCTGTTTGGAGGACCTCTCCTGCATGAGCTCAGAGCGGAGCTGATCTATCTGATCTCGGCTGCGGGTCACTCTGTCTGTCAGCATCTCCACGCTGCCCTTCTCCTCCTCCAGCTCCAACTCCATGCGCTTCAGCTTGTCCTGACAAACACAACATGAGATTAACTTTAATAGACACCCGGGACAGAGCAACTCAGTAAGTGCCGGGCTCTGTGTGTGTTTGTCAGTGCTGGCGCCAGTGTCTGCGGGTGCATCTGTGTGTGTGTAAGCACAGGATTATGCCCAATGAGATGATAGATGGCGCTGAGATTAGACGTGAGCATATGTATATTTACTTTTGCTCCGTGCCACTCCAACTCTGCCTACAACCCAAACAACTAAAAAGCGCCAGTCCATTGGTTGATCTCCAGAGGGAAGCAACAAAGAAAACATACATCTTTGTTATGGCAGTGCAGGATGAAAAAAATTGTTCTTCACTCACAGATTCTTGCAGTTTACAGACATGCAAACTTATAATCCATAAGAGACATATATGCAGGATATTCAGGTAAATAATGTAGGTCCAGAGAAGAACTACTCTGACCAAAAAGAGAAAAGAGAGAAAGAAGGTTAAACCAACTCAGAACCCTCCAGAGTTGGTTTATATTTCCCCAAAGCAGGAAGTGAGAGGATGCGAGTCTTAGATGCACGTCTTACCTCCAGGCTGCGGACCTCCCGGGCCTTGTCGTTGTGGCTGTTTTTGCTGGCCTCTATTTCTCCCTCCAGGTGGCGCAGCCTGTTGGTCAAAAGCTCTTTATCCAGCTGGTGGTTGTCTCTCTCCTCGCACACGAGCAGGAGCTCCTTCTTCTGACGGGAGGCCTGGTTAGACGCACAACGATATTAGACAGATTACAGCTGGATAAAATGTTTATGAGAAAAATGCATGTGGCACTTTGCATGTTCTGTCACTGATACAAACAAACAAATGAACCAAGCAAGCATGCACAAGTAATACTGTGGCGTTTCTATTTAGATACAGCACAATATTAGAAACATTCAGGCCAAACAGAATTTTCATAATAAAAACAATTTGCATGCTATTTTGGATGTTATGTCACTGAGACTCACAGACACATGAATGCAATCAAGCAAGCAAGCAAACGAGCAAGCCACACACACACACACACACACACACACACACACACACACACACACACACACACACACACACCTCTTCCTCCAGTCTCCTAAGATTTATATGGCTCCTTTCCAGTTCAGCCTGAGCATCGTTTCCATGACGCTGGGCCTCCTGTGTTTCCTTGCGTGCTTTCTCCCTCTGCTCCTCCAGCTGAACCCTGAGAGCCTGCACCTCCTGTCTGGAGGAGGCTGACAGAGACTCGTACTGACAGGGAG
>OMLF01020082.1:39746-49761 GCA_900302615.1 Holocentrus rufus
GGGGGAAGGAGAGAGATTTTCTTTTTTTCTGCTAGATATTCTTCAGTGAGCGATTAATTAAAATGTTCAAGACTGCACTCACAGCATGAAAAGGTAAAAGGAAGGATTTCTGCTTCTTACCTCTTTGTTGAGTTTCTCCAAAGCTTCTTCCTGCTGCCGTTTGATCTCTTCCAGCTGGCTGATGGTCTGTGTCTGTGTCTCTTTCTCTTTCTCTCTGTCCTGGAGGCGCACGCTGACCTCGCGGTGCTCCTGGCCCAGTCGAGAGGCTCTTCTCTTTGCCTCGTCAAGTTCAGACCTCAGCCCTCTCACCTCAGTGTGGAGGGCGAGCTCTGCCTCTGAGCTCTCTGTGGCGTTGGTCTGCAGCTGGGCCTAAGGAATCACAGGGGTCATCCAGACCTGTTTAGACATGCCATTTTAGAGTCTCTGACATACTGCGGTGCATACAAGTGAGAGAACTCACCTCTAAGCGTGAGAGTTTCTCTCTGAGACGAGTGTTAGCCTCCTCCTGCTCCAGCTGGGTGTCTCGGAGAGAGTTTATGTCTATCTGAGCTCTGCTCAGATTTACTTTACTGGTCTCTAGATCTTCCTCAGCTGTTGAGAGTTTCTCTCTGAGACGGCTCGCCTCTTTAAGGGCCTCAGCAAGCTTCTGCTCCAGCTCTGAGATGACAGCTGGGTCTGGGAGCTACAGGGCAGGAAGACAAAGGAAAGATACAAACAGAAAATATGACACAGTGATGATTTTTAAAGTATAAATATATTCCTGATGCTCAAGCCCTCCAAAGTGAGATAAAGCTGACCTGTTTGTTTTTCTCCTGTGCCCTGGAAAAGTCTTCTTTGGTTTTCTGTAATTGGTCCTTTAGCCTGTTGATCTCATACTTAAGCTCTGCCTCCTGCTCCTGGTGAGACTTTTTTAATGAGATGACCTCCAAGATCTTCTTATCAAACTCTGTCCTCTGCTTTGCCACCTCAGACTGGGCTTTCTGAAGATCAACATGGGACTGCTGGAGCTCCTGAAGAGAAATATCAATATCTTGATGGTCAAAATTAAACATCTCACAGGTTAGGAATTATATTTGGTGGCAGGTGAGTAATCAGTGAGCATCAGGGTGTGTACATGTGTGTGAGAGATAGAGAGAGAGAGAGTGTGTGTCTGTGTAAGTATATATATGTGTATGGTGTGTATCTGTATAATTTACTGCACCTTGTTGAGACTGTGTGTGTGGCTGGGGTCTGGTATCTGCTGTTTCATGGCGCTCACTCTATCTTGGAGCTCTTTCAGTTCCTCCTCAGATTCCTCTTTCTCCAGACGAGTTTGCAGTAACCTGAAAAATGTGCACATAGAACTTGTCTGAACAAATATTAGCATGCATTTCATTGCTTGATTGTCTGATCAAAGGTAGCTTGCCTGTTTTATCACAATAAAGTGGGCTTAATTCACTTACATGTCAATATACAAGTCAATTATTTTTAATCAGATTTTTTTTAATCAATAGAAAATGCATCAGTACTTTCTCATCACCACATTATAATCAGACATTCAAAGACAAGAAGTCTACAGTAAAAACTGTTGCTAAACACACACAACTATAAGACCATCCACACCATGCCTCTGTACGATCAATGTTTCTGCTTCACATGTAGTGTTCAGAGAACCGAAAGCACTGCATGTATGCAATAATCAGAGGTCATCAATCAGGTGTGGAAAGGTTAACTGTGTTTAGTGTGGATGGCCTTGAACACTACAGTTAGCACAGCTAGCCATGTCTACACATCTGGGTATCTAAACACAAATGCAGTTCAATTAGTGACTTTCTCACGGTGTTTCAAGGCTGCTGGATGGCTCTCTGAGAGAGAGAGGGGGAGAAACATTGACCAGGGAGGACGGAACAGAAGAGATGGATATACATTAATAGTGCAACAGGTGAAAAGAGGAATGATGCAAAGTGGGCGATGGTGTAAGCAATGAAGAATAAGTTTTGTGAGCAACATCATGTGTTTGTGCGTGCAGACTCACTCCTGTTTGGTGTTTCGCAGTTCGTCTCTGGTGGTGTGAAACTGTTCCATCCAGTGGCTGCTCTCATCTCTGCAGTCTTCTAACTGCTGCTGCAGGGAACGAACCGAGGCGTTCACACGCAACCGCTCTGCCTCGATACCTGCCTGAGACTGGAAAGGGAGACAGAGGGATTGATAGTATAGTGTACAGCAGTTTTTACAATGGAATAGAATAGAATATACAATGGAATAAAAACAGTTCAATGACAATAAAGTATGACTGCGCAGGTTATGTTTATTTTTGAGTCATAGTTCTCTCTAGCAGGCATTGGCTGGCTAGAATATGCACATTTTAAAAATGTCTTTACAAGACATATTTCAATAGACAGCTTGTGACATTGTGGAGGGTTAAATGTCTTATATGTGATTATTATAGCAGAGTAACATGTCGTTAATATTCAATTTCAATTTTCTGCACCACGATACACACTGTCATTTGAAATTCTATTGAAATTCTATATATCGTCCAATCTGCACTATATACTCACTTTTTGTAAATGAGTCGCTTTGAATAAGAGTGTCAACTAAATGTGTAAAATGTAAATGTTACACCACTAAAAGGATCAGAGCACACGAGCATACAGGAGTGGTGTCCCTGGAGCAGGTTAAGAGTTCAGTGTATTTCTCAACGGGTCTGGCCGTTGCTGAAAACTGACTTTACCCACGTTGCCTCCCACTAAAAATCCTTTTCATGTGAATGTAATTGAACGTGAAGTGTGAGATGTGTGTGTGTGTGTGTACCTGAGACACCTGCTCCATGCTATTCCGCAGCTTCTCCATGTCGGTACTGTACTGCTCTCGAAGCACCTCTATCTCTCTGTCATGTGTGGCCACCTCTTCCTTCAGCGCTCCCTTCAGAGCTGTCAGCTCCCGCTCCCTCTGTCTCAGCGTCTCCTCCAGCTTCTGTTTCAGCTGGCAAACCTCAGACAGCTCCGCCTGACAGGACACGAGGTCCTACAGACACAGGCAACATATTAAGATGATGCTTTCAAACTCTAAGTCGGCTTTTGTATATTTTTGCTGATGCGCTTACAAAAATGAAATACAACTTTCCAGAAAAAAGTGCAGGGGATAATCCTGCTAATCAAGCTATAAATACCATGCTACACTGTAAAAATAGTGTTGAGAGGTCATTTAGTCTAATAATGAGCCTTAAAATCTTCCTAAAACTTCCTAAGACTGGTGAACAAATCTGCCAGGAAGGGAATAATTTGTGTGTACGTCTGTGAGGATGTGTGTGTGTGTGTGTGTGTGTGTGAGGCACCGTCTTGTTGCTGCCGTCTCTCCTCAGTTCATCCTGAAGTTCAGCCAGCTGGTCTTCCATACCTCTGACCCGTGCCTCTGCATTCTCCCTATCCATACGCAGCTGAGTCAGTCTGAGGAAAAGAGGACACACACACTACTGAATGTTGCTCTTTATTTGAAAACGACTTTAACACAACACTTAACCGGCTGTGCAAATGTCATTTTGCAATGCACTGACCAATAGATCAGACAGTAGCACTGCACCCAGTCTGACATGCCCTGCTGTTGTGAAAATGAAAGTAAAATTTAACATTTCGACAATATGCTCCAAATTTGCATATGTTTATAGCAGCATTTGTGATGAGTAACTTGACACTTTGTCGTGGAGATTTGTGAACTATCCCAAAGCTTAGATGTCAAATTAACATGAATGCTACATGATTTGCTTATTGTCTCTAATTAATACAGGATTCAATTGGATACCCTGCTCTGTAATTCATCAATAATCCATAACATGTCATGATACTACTGAAATTGAGATACAACCCCAACAGCTAACTCTGTCAACCAGTGGGCAACGTTGCACTATGGTACCATGTCCTCAATATGCCCTTTCTTTGTTTCCTGTGTGTGTACAGTAAGTGCTTTGGAGTCCTCACTCGGATTGTGTTTGGTGTAATTCCTTCTTATTCCGGTCCAGCATCTCCTGGAGCTGCAGATTTTCATCCAGACACGATTCCAACTCAGCTTTCAGGGCAGGATCTGACTTGCCACCAGAGGCCTAAACACAAGCACACATGATAAATAAATGAGAGCAGTGAAACTTAAGACATCAGGAGATTCTAGTGTTCATGAAGAACAGGCTTTTTGGAAATGTTAAAGCAGGCTTGCATTTATCCACAGATAGATATACATAAGGGATTAAGTTCTTAAGGGCTATTAGAGTTTAAGATCTGCCCAGCTTCCTTAAAGCAACATATAATGAGTCATTATTGAAGTGAGATTAGTGTGTGTGTGAGCACCTCTGACCAGGCCAGAGAGCTTTACGGATTAATCTGAGGATTAATCTGAAGTACACTTAAAGGAACCCAAGCTCACTTAGTCAGATTACAGCAACTAGTTAGAAAAGAAGTAAAACATTCAAAGGACAGTATCATAACTGAAATAAACCAACAGCTCTTCAGCTTCAGCTTTTACTTGGTGGTTGCTGGTCTCATTTTGTGGGTACTTGGCTGGTGTGTGCGTGTGTGTGTGTGTGTGTGTGTGTGTGTGTGTGTGTGTCTGTGGTTTTGGAGCAGCTCTGTGTAATTAGAGCCCAGTGAAAGCGGCAGGTTGCTTTCTGAATGTCAGCCTCCTCTTGAGGCAGCCAGCTCCAATCAGCCAGCTGAATTCAGTTCATGATGTTGAGCCACCCAAGGCCCCAAAACCAGCAGCTCAAATGTTAAAAGCTCTAATGTACATCCTGCCCAAGTCTTCTTCTCTCACTTCTTCACACCATTAGGGGTTGGGTACCGCAAAATGACACCTATTAGTGTAGTGATATTGATTTTGAGGTGCCAAAAGCAAAAGTAAAGTATAAAAAGCTTCTAAAATTACACTCTTATGCGCGGAACTCATGTTTTCTACTAGATATGGAGAATGTTTGCTATGGAAATGAACTGAGCACAGTCTTATATTCAAAAATAAAATGCAGATTTACTCAATGTAATGATATCTGTTTATTTAACAGAGAAAACTACTGAATAAAGTATCATTTTAGTATTGCTTGATGTTGTAACAATTAGTCATTTGAGAGAAAATTAATCATCAATCATAATTTTAATAACACATTAATCGTCTTAATCACTTATCAAGTAAACATCCTGAACATTTGTTAATTACACTTCACTAAGATCACTAAGAAGATAAGATTTATTTATTTTTCTCCATTCAGGTCATCATAAAATAATACTTTGTTTACTTGGTTTTTTGGTCTGTTGGTCATATTAAAAAAAGCAATTTGAAGATATTGCTTTGGGCTCCGGTAACTTCCAATGAGCTCACTGCTCCACTCACCCTCTTTTCCTCCTGTAGGGCCGTCTGTAGCTTAGCCACCTTCCCCTCAAGTTCCCTCTTTTCTCTCATCCACTCTTCCCTGGAAGTCTCTCTGGGCTGGTGTGAAGTAAAGAACAGGGAGAGACATGAGTCAACTGTTCATACTTCTCCTTATTAAAAGCATTGAACAATGGAGGGGCAGGTCCTCTACAATTTGAAAGATATTAAATGGACAAACCTTGAGGCTCTGAATCTTCTGCAAGATGACTTTTACTTTGTGCTTGATCATTACATCACTCTCATTGGTCCTGAAGGAACATGAACATGGCCAAGGTCAGATCATCAAGTAAAATACAAATTGTTACAAATTGATTATGATGAGTGTATGGGGACACCCTCTGAAAGCTCAGCCAATAATAATGTGATGTTTGCAGTGTGTGGATGTGCATACCCTTCCCTCAAGATGCTGTATATGGTCTGCATGACCTGCTCCTCCTCACTGCTCATCTCTGAAGTCTGACCCTGGTCCAGCAAAAGGTCGGGGGTCACCTTTAGACATGGATCAGAATACTACTCTTGTGCACTGTGGTGCTCTCTAAAAATGAATTTTCATACCCAACCACAAATTAAAAAGACTTTATTCTTACTTGTGCCTCTGTCTGATGGGCTGTAAGCGTCTCCACAGCAGCGTATCTCCCTGCTGGATTCCACTGACTAGCGGAGTGGCTGATAACTTTGGTGACAGAGCCATGGCTTCGTCCCAAGCTGCTGTGAGTTGAGGAAGGAGGTGAGGAGTAAGGGTTGGAGGTGAGGAGAGGGGAGGTATCTCTGGGGTTCTCTGGTACAGGAGAGTGCCCTCTCTGTTGAGCTCCAGTATTACCACCATCGAACCTGTTAATCAGTCTGTTGACAGGAGTCTGTCTCTGAGTGGAGTGAAGCTCCTCTCTCTGGTAAGGAGTGTCAGGGGAGGACTGATTGCTTCTCGCTCTCCCCAGTGACCCGTTGAGCCCTGCCTGATACGAACTGTCCCGGTTGGTCCTTTCCACGCCCCCCTCTCTCACACCTACACCCCGAGCCGGCTCTCTCTCCGTCCCTATTCCTATCCCTCCATCCAGATTCCCATAGCTACCAGACCTCCCATCTCCTGGAGGCCTGCGCAGCTGAAACTCCTCATCCCCTGTGCCTGCCCCTCCTTCTCCATCCCTGTCCAGCAGTGAGCCGTGGGACTGGGCCCTGCGCAGTGCTCCTCCCTGCCCTCCTCCCCCTGCCACATCCCCTCCCTGTCCTCCTGGCTCTGCCTTCTCTCTCCTCCGGGGAAGGCTACTGTAGCCAGAGGGGTAGTGGGTCTTCAGCTGGACCCCATAAGAGTCGCCTTTCTTCCCGCCATCCTTTAGGACCACATAGGGCTGGCCTGCTATACCCTGAACCCTGACTGCCACCCCATATTTGGAGCTGGTTTGGGTTTTGGTCTTGGGCTGGGATCCGGAGTGCCCCCCACCAGAGTCATCAAGGTCGTTGATGAAGCGAATCTGGACGCCATAGTCCACTGGGGTCTTCCGACCTGAGGATGGTGCGCTCATGCTACAAACACAGTAGAAGTGAGGGGGTCGTTGGGGAAGAGGGTGGGTGTGGGGGGTGTTAAAGAGAGGAAGAAGAGAACAAGTAGGTAAGCATGGGGTAAGAGGACAGATTTTTTTGGGTTATTTTCTTACAACCGACTCCACTCCTACAGCCACGTCTGCCTAGGTCCAATTATATATTGAATATGCTGAATCTGTAAGACTATTTAAAATGTTCTTTGTGTCTTTGTCTTGAGTAGAAGAGGAAACAGTGTACACACTTCTGAAGTACTGAATGCTCATATTTACTGCAGCATAAAACAGAGTCAAGAAGTCCAGCTTCTAAGGCTGTGTGAGGTACTGAACAACTGCTGATACTGACTGACAAAACTCACTATGGCCACGTTCATATTGTTCCTCCCTAAAAATAATCCCCCAAATTAGCAAATCTGAATAATGAATAAATACACACTTGTTGAGAAGGGAGCCTGAAATGTTAAACCATTGTCAAATACAAACACAGACATGCGGCCCTGCACAGAACAAACACAGATTTGGGCAGAGTTCCACTCAGTTTCTCAGCGGCTTGAGTGGACTTTGTCCTCAGTGCACTTCATTAGTCATTAACCTGAAAACACACACCCACATATCACTTTCTCCTAGATCGGCCAAGGCTTTTCCCAACCAAACTATATCACCTTTTCTTGCAGTAAGTGAATAAGGCCGACTAACCTACTATCCTTTCTTATCCACCTACTTCCCATTTGTTTTACATTCCCTTGATTTTACAGCAATTGCTTGAATAAACATAACATAGAAACATTACCTGAGGCTAAACTACTCGTCTAATCATGACCTAAATCTGTTATTTCTATTCGTGTTTCCCTCCCTAACCATTCTTTTTTTACCTCCAACAAAGCTGTGCAAGTAACTCCAAAACTATTTTTCTGTCATTTCAGCTCACCATACCTATGTGAAACTAGCTCTAAGTGAATGCCACCATATTATTTAACAATTTGAGTATTGATCATTCCTTTTCTTGCATCTATCTATTGGACATGCCTTGTGTTCGGTCACGCTGGGAGATTTCCTCCCCATGTCATTACACGGTATGGTTCATTAAGCCGACTTCTGCAACACCACCTCCTGACCTCTACCCTCCACACCCTTCCTCTCTCGCTCTCTCACTCTTTACAAGGTGAGAGGAAAAGAAAGGGCTGGGAAACAGGGAGGGAGGGTGGAGTGAGAGGAGAGAGAGAGAGAGAGAGAGAAAAAAAAACACCCAGATAAAAAAAACACCCAGCTTCTCTTTCCTTATCAGTGTACTGTGCGATAAAAGTTATGCTGTTTCTGTGACTGCAAGGTAACCACCAAACAGACAACTGACTGCATTGCACACACACAAGCACTCACACAAACTGTATAAACATACACACACAAACACACACACACATATGGTTTAGTATTTCCATTACTATTTCCATTGCAAAATCTGATACATCCTGAAACAAGCTGATCCACTGACATTGCAGAGGAGTGGCTTTATGAGTGGGAGAGTATTGCAGCACTGCAAGTCTGATTCTGAGGAAGGGCAGAATGAGAAACAGCCAGCCAAGAAAAAAAACTGTACTTACTACCTAAGTGTGGGGATGAATGCTGCCCCTAAGCTTCTGCTCTTGTATAGGGTGATTTTGAAACAAGAGCAGGTGAAGTTAAATGTCTAGGCTGGCATGTGGCGAAGCGACATGTCACGAATGACCTTTGAGGATATAGATGTGTGCTTGCGTATGTGTGTGCCTACAGACAGACCTGCTCATCAGAAGTGCACAGTTAGTCGATTCGCCACCCTTTGGGAACCATTGAGGAAGCACCCTGTCACAACACATTTGTGCAATTGGGCATGAAGACTGCAGCCCACTGTCTTCAGACCTAGGTCAAGCAAACACGTTGTGCACTTAAGGAGAAGCAACGGGCATGCCATATGAAGAATGCAGATGACTGTTAATTTAATCTGAAATGCTAATTTGAACTGAGGCGATCTCTGAGCTCTGTGCCAGACCAGGAAGAGCCATAGGACGAAAACTGTAAGGAGGAAGCATGGCCATTAACAACAGAAAGGAACAAAAAGTCAGCAGGACCTGGACAACATCTATTCCATTTCACATTTTATCGCTTTTCCCATGCGTCCATCAGCATCTCTTCATCAGTTTATTTATTTCCACTGTTTCAGTGTTAGAGTGACACTGAGGAAGTAAGCAGTGCCAGGTCCTAGTGAGATATGGGTGAGGGGGAGCCCATCCTATTGTCTAGATGATGTGGGGCAGAAAATAAGGGCAGCCATCCTGAGAATGCTAAAACTATCCGCCTTCTCTTTCCCTCCCTCTCGTACACCGTGTTTCTGATTACAGCAAGTTTGTTTCAGTTGTGAAATGTTTTTCACTAAGCATCCTCCCTTTAAGTTTATCACAAAAAATGCTTCCCCTATCTCTCATATCTCTCTAAAATAAACATCCCTCTGCAACTCTGATGTTAGGATAATAAACAAGTTATGGTCTCATCAGTACACTTATATGGGTGCAACTAACATATAATGCAATTCCTTTTTTATGTGTACTCTGTACTCCAGGGTCCCAGTCCTCATAAAGTAAGTAAAAGATTCCCATACTATACTCATGCACTGTTGCTTTAATTTGACAGCCTAGTTCCTTTTTGCAGTCCAGCAAAGGTGCAACTGGAATTCTTGGATTCTCCTCTGTTGCCAGTCACTCTAACCTACAGTTATGTTGACTGACCCTCTGCCTCTGGCCTTAAATTGAATTCTCACACAGTAAATTGAATTGAGGCTTCCTCGCTCTTAGGATCAAAGATGGACTGGAAAATATAATTAGGAGATTAGGAAGAGTGTGGAGAAAAAGGGAGGAACAGCAATATGTGGAGTCATGAAAGTGCCATTGCTGACTTGGTGAGTCAGCATAACTCCTGTGGCCATATCATCTCTGGTCTGGCTTGAGACTAGTGGAGATACAGGCTAGACAAGGGCTGAATGCTACATCTGAATCTAAACTTCAGACAGGCAAACAGTGTGTGTGTGTGTGTGTGTGTGTGTCAGACATTAAAAACAGTTT
>OMLF01020085.1:0-24824 GCA_900302615.1 Holocentrus rufus
GAACTTTTTTGTCTGAGCTGCAGTGTAATGGAGTTCCTTCCTAGAATGCAGAAATAACATCAATCTGCCATAATAGACTTCCATATAATCAGCTTGATGACTTTAAAGATCTCTCCGAAATTCTCCCCCAGTGGAACTGATTCATGGCGAAATTAATTCAGGATTTAAATGGGTCAGAGGAATATTGGTATCCTGTCTTTTTTTTGATCAAAGACATTATATGCAGTCCAGACAGGAAAAGCACACTCCAATACCCTGCACTGAATAGGAGGGAATGAAACCTGTGCAAATAGAGCCTCCACTCCTCCCAAAATAGCAGATTTGTGGTTACTCCAGATAAGTTGCCACCCACTGAAAACAAAGCACTCAATTTTGATTCCATGCTGGCCCTGAATCTTCTGAGGGAAACAATTTAGAGCCACTTCTGTTGACATCGCATTTATTTATCCATTGACCTTTCTTTAGGCAAGGATAACTTCTCGATGGTAGCTTGTTGTTCCACTTCTAAATGCCTCCAGATGCTGCGCTGCATTAGTCATTAACTGCATTCAGGTAGTCAAGGTAAACACCTTCGCGTACCCTTCCACTCTGAACCCAAGCCTGGAATGAAACCTACGGCCTTGTCAGGCTCATATGCTGACTCTAACATTAAACTAAAGAGACAAATGCGTGCATGTGTGTATTTTTTTCCTCCCTTTTCTTCTTCTTTTAAAACAATTCCAAAAAGAAAATAGCTTTTAGGTCATCTCTCGTTGAATGCTGTATGCGGTGACAGAATTTCATGAAGCCATGTGCTTTGATCTTGGTGTGTTGTCCTCATTTTACAGAAAACACCTGCCTGAAACACATTTGGGGAGATTAGGAGTCAGCTTGTTATCTTTCCTCTCCACGTTTGCGTCTTTTACAGGACTGGAATTTCAATGCAGGACCAGACACTGTGAAACTGTTTCCACTGCCAGCAGAACACAGACGTCGTTCATTTGTTGCTGAAAATGTTGTTCATCCACATCAAGGACCCCCTTAATTTTGATACAGGAGCAAGTATAAATTCCTTAGTTGTTCGGACGAGGTGAAGAGGAGCCGATTCTTGGAATTCCAAACGTGGCCAGCTGTAATCAAAATGCAATTAAAAAGATTTCACACATCCGTCCTGATGTGACAACAATTACAACTAGTCACATTTCAGCAAGGGGGTGTAAAGAGATATTTTTAGATAGCAAAATTGCTTGTCGTTGCGTGATTTATTCAGGAGTATTTTTAAAATTGCACCATTACAAGTAATATTCTCAGATGCTAAGGTTAGAATGTCATGCAGTTTCACCTCAAATCTTCAAAGAATAAGAGACTGTAATATTGCAGAAATTCCTTGGCGTCCCGAGGTATCAGGGAAAATATTGTTTGGTGAATAGAGGCTTTACTCCCTCATTACCAAAAAGGCAGCACTGAATAATCATTTCTAGCTTGCGGTGTTGTGTTACCGATGTTCAGCACATACATGGGTAGGTGGAAAATCCCCCCTGCCAAATTTCAGGGAGACAGACTGCGATCTCGTCATCAGGGAGAGACAATGGCTTAGATGGATTGTGCTGTGTCTTCCACAAAAGAATTAATTCTCTTGGCAGCCCTCATTGTCGATTTCTCAATGGAGAATCAGTGTTTGCTCTGGAAATGACACACATGTGGCTGTGGGCTCGTGCTGTGAGGCTGGTGTGTGTCAGCCAACACCAGGACTCCTTAAATATATGATGATGTTGTGTTTTGACAGTGATGCTAATGCAGTTAGACTTGTTGTCCTATTAAGGTGCATTGCTTGTTTATCCACTGAGCAATTACTGCCCATTTGGAAAAAGCCTACACGATCTCCCATTGTCACCACGCTGGGTTTTCCTTGGTTAAAATAAAGAAAGCAGCATAAAAGGACAAAGTAAAAGAAGGACATAAACAATCAGCTATCTCATTTCTGCAGCCTATCTGCCAGTCTTATCTGTCTCTTCCCACTACACTGATGCTAATGATATCTCACTGGCCCCTGCCAATAGTTACAGCGCATCAGCCGAACCAGGCCCATGCTTTGTAGATCTCATTTGATTTTCACTGCTGATAGTGGATGTGGCAATTTATGCCAGTGCTCATTCAAGTAGTAGGAGATCAAAGAACCTTGTCTTACCCCTCCCTCTCCCCCACCTTTGGATTCATCAGATCTGCAACAGGACTCCTTAAAGAGGCTTTCTGATTCAAGTGAATCACAAGGGTCAAACTCCATTCCTGCGGAGCAAAGTGTGCTAAAAATGTTAAGTTCAACAGCTGCACTCGAAAAATTTGCATTTGTGTTTACATGTTCATCAGGCATAATAAAAAGCGGCTCCTTTCACACTCTCCTGAACAGATCGGCTTCCACTGATAGAAAAATGCAGTTCTTCGTTTTATTTTCATTTCCCAGCGCGACAAGACAGATCGAAAGAGGAGTCATTATCGTTACCGAATGTAGCTGATCTCTATGATCAATTACGTGATAGCCTATTACTATCCACAGAGCGTTTGTGGACAGGGTCATTGAGAGCAAAGCCTCACTTCTATTCAGCACTTAAAACAACATGGAGCACCCAAGGGGGAAAAAATGCATGTGTAAAATTATAAATGAGTAAAACACTAAATAAATACTGCTGTTCAATTGTTTTTCATTTTCATTTACGATTCGCAGGTACCTGTAATGCAGTGCACGCTAATTGGTATCCCCTATAAAACATCAACCAATTACTTTTGCATCATCCCCGTCAGTGTTTTCATTAGTGAGGTTTTTGTTTTATCTATATAGCTACACTATAAGAAAATTAGAACATCGCCACAAACAGCTTTCACTAATTAGCTGGGAACAAGACCACTAAAGCCACATGAAGTGACACATACCTAATAGCCAGCCCTAGCCGGTTTTAACGTTGGTCTATTATGTTTCACCATGGCCTAATCTTTCTGTTTAAACAGTAATGGCGCATCAGCATTGTGCTATGGTTTGCCTTGGGGTGGATGCACATATAAGATAAAGTCCAGATTTAGCATCATGTACACACACAATCTCAGATTTTTAAATGAAAATACAAGAAATCATGCAAGGCACATCAAATTCTTCTAACCACCTGCAGACATATATTATTACTATGTGACATGTCTTACACAAACAATCATTTCTTTTCATGCTATTTCTGTCTTGTCAATAAATGAGTGATGATGAGGTAGAGCTTAACTTTTGGCCTATATGCAGCAGATGAGAAAAATGAATTGTCATTTTCAGTCTTGAAGCTAGCTATCTGTCATTTTAACAGGAGCTCATTACAACTTCGCCATGATAACCCCAATTCCCTGAAGAGAGGAAATAAGGTACAACAAAAAGCAACAAGGAATTGTTCCCAGGAGACCTGGAGCTAAAAACCTCACGATTCTCCCAGTGTTGCACCATGTTTACACACAGAAAGTCCACTGGAAATGTTTAGCGACATTAGGTAAACATATTTCATGAATATCTTTTTCAGTAGGTTATTTTTTCCCCAAAGAAAAAACAAGAGCTTTATGCATGTTTGTATAGCAGGAGCATTGAGAATAATGTCGTTGCACTGGTGAGATGTTGATTTTATGCAGTCAAGGAAAAAAAACAAATTGTTGACTATGACAACAAATATTCATAGAGATAACATTAAATGTAAGCCATATTCAGTTTAACAAAAACAAGGACAAAGATGCAGAGAAAAAATGTCTAGCATTAGCCTAATTACCGCTCATAATAATTATGGTGGCTGTAGTGGTAATTTATTAATAACTGAAAAAAATACACAAATTAATATTTATTCATGCCTTTGTGAAGATACACCAATAATTAGGCTCTGCGTTTCTTTGGAGCAGATGCCCGAGTAGTTTTGTCAACAGAGCACACCTCAACAAAGAAAAAAAACAAAAAACAAAAAGCCAAAAATCTTCTCTGATATTCACCAGGACCACTTATACCCGAAGATGCACTGATGACAGCAGCCTTATTGGACAATAGCAGAGCTGCTCTCAGACTACCAGGCTTTGAGGCAATTCACAGCTCAGTGAGAAAGACAAGGAAGCATGATTTAGTTTTGCATTAGCACAGATGCACATACACACACACACTTTGTTCAGGATTATTCTGTTGGAGAAATTGCACCCTGACAATAAGTCAGATGATAGGGGGTCCTAGTTAGGCAGATGGTACACAATGTGTACTTTCTGATCTCTGTAATTTTGGCCATAACCAGAGGTAATAGTGGTGTTATTCGACTCTTTGTCTGCACTAAATCGAGAAACTCCATCAAAAATTCCTTGATTTATAAAAAACACAATGTTCTCATCTGGAAAGGAAACGAAATTGGTACGTGCAAAATCAACCGTAAAAGGATAACGTAATCCATAATACCTGTTGTATTGTAGGAATAGAGCAACTCTGTTGTTTTCCCCATTTCCACTGATGCCTCAGACTTCATTTATTTCTAGACACAAGCCCTTCCATCCTGCAACATTTTCAACCACAAGCGCATCAGAATGAAGATCGGGAAGACAATTTGCTTTAAGCTGTCTGACATGATCGAAACAACACAAAAAACAATGAAAGGTATTGCATTTTTTGGAACTGTGCAAAAAAACATCTTTGACTTTCAGGTCTTGCTTTTCTCAGCTTGTTGTAAGCTATCATGCACATCTCAACCTTTTCAAATGTTTGCTTTTTCCTGCAGGTCAAGTTACAGCTCTGTTTTTCAAACCTGATATGTTGATCTGGATTTTCAGCAGTAACTTATTTATTTGGTTGTGTCTTCATGGTAAGATCTCTTAATTGTCACACAACGCCTTTTAATTTGATTTTATTTACAAAACTTATTTGCTTTTTGATATTTTTTGTCAGTTATGTTTCTGATTAGACATTGATGCTGTAATGTGAGAAGATGCTCACTTCCTCAAGAGGGGAGTGTATCTGTGTTCACGGGGCCTCATGCTGCATTCATTTCAGATTGTAACTTGGAATTTCTGCCTTGTAAATTTCCAACCTACACAAGAGTCACGGTGTCAAGTCGGGAAAAGTGGATTCCAACAACAAAAAGAAACTCTGCACTTTCCTCTATGGGCAATACTAAAAGTGCACGCTGTAGTATCTAATAAACACTCTTCTGTTGATTTAATTCTTGCCATAAACAACAAAAGGCAAGCGGGTGACCATTCATTTTGTTTTCTCACAAGTCGGACCTTGATTTTAATGAGATTTGAAATGAACAGCATTGTATTCCTTCAGTCTAAGTTTTTTCATCCATCATTTTCAACACCATTTCACATTGTTTACTGAACGTGTTTTGTTAACATACCAGAGGACATGAACATTTTAAAGATTTTTTCAGAATAGAACAAAGCATTGTGTATGTTGCCAATATTTAATGTTATGTTATGTGGATCATGTTGTGCATGCCAATGCTAATCTTCTTTGGAATCAGCTTGGCCAAAAACACCATTTCATTTACTGATCATGCACGATCAGATTTTGCATTTTATCATTATGCCATATCAGTATGGAAATTATGCTTTTTCTGTTGAGAGAACACAGGGTTGAGGCAACATGGGGCTGTTTTCAGTTTGCTAAAAATAAATAAATACGTCGAGGGAATATAGGGTCTGAAAACAAAGGGTGGACCCCTTGAAGAGGAGCTGCTCCAGTTGCACAGTGGTAACAGAGGTACTGATCCATTTGAACACAGAACAATCCTCCTTTGATAGCACCTTTCCCCTAAAGCCGTATCACTGTGGATTGTGTACCTGTTCAGCGTTCTCTGCAAAGGCATGAAATGTTTCATGGTTAGTCATAAACAGAAACTGGTTAGCTTTCAAATTGGAGCCCAGGGCTGTACTTCTTAGACCCCCTTACACAGCCCCTTGTCATGTAGTCAACAAACTGCCGGTGGAGGTCTTTGAAACTCCCGGATTTCACTGTCCTATCATCACATATAACCGAGGGCATGTTGCATCTTCAGAGCTGATGATTGCCTGCCACATTTTGAAGCAGGAAAGAAAGCTGCTGGGAGGAAGGAGGACGGTCTGTGGTTCTGCCGTCAGAGTGTGACGGCCCGCGGAACACGTATCATAACTGACTTCCTCTATTTATCCTTTTGGCCATCCTTCCCTGAATGGTGTAAATGATCTATAAACCAGAGCTTATCCAGGCTCACATCTAGGGGCAGGTCACTGCAGCAGGGCTTAAGGAGATAGTCAAGTGTCTTGATTCACTAACTCCAGCTACAGTAGACTTATCAGACCCTGCAGATGTTGTTGTGAACAGCTATCATTCTTCCTTTGTTATCGTATCAAAGGAAGATTTGAAGGATGATGTAGCATTGAAAAAAACACACAGAAGTGCTGCATTTCACAGCATAGGTTAAGCTGGTATTTACCACAATGGCGTACAGAATAATACCAACTTCAATAATTTCAGCATGCAAGATAAGCAAACAGCCCTGCACATGGGTGTAAATATTACATCGGGGTGTTTGTAATGGCCACAGCACTCCTCTCTGCCTTATTTCTTGGGTACATCATATTCAGTCTGTTTGGACAGCCTGAAGAAGAACCTCTGTGGTTGAGAAGCATCGCGTGACTTTTACGCCCTGATTTCTCAATTTTCTTTTGTGTGTATAGTATCTGGTTTTGTTTGAAGACGCACCATGCTTGTAAAACCGTGGCAGTTTCATGTGTATTTACGCTTCGGTGAGACTCTTTCTGCAGTACCTGAGGACGCTCTTTTCTCTCTCTCTGATGTTTGCAATGACACAAAAAATTGGTAGAAAGATAACAGCAACTCCATCCACAAGGCTTTCCACAATAACATAATACATGTATACTTACATGCACCGTCCAATATAGATAATTAATTATATTACAGCATGCTCAGTAAAGTGTATCTGATGAGTTGTATCCTTTTTGCCTCTATCCTAATCAAAACCTGGTGCTAAAATATACCACTAAAGACTAAAGGCAGCATTCTTAATGAGTATATACATTTATCTAAATCTCCCTGTCGCTTTGCTTTCCACATGGGATTTAGAGCATGTGAATAGTTAATGGATATTTATCATTTTACTCACCAGTGACAATGTTGTTAATAATTCACAAGCAATTATAATGAAATAGATTAATGTGTAAAAAAATGAAAAAATAAAAAAATAAATGCATGGTTGACATCCATGGCAACAGGCATTTTGCACATATGTAGGAGATTTGAAAATAGGGGCTTTTGCAAATGTTCAGAGACAAAAACATAAGTGACTATGGCATGACATAATTCACATAATAAACCTGTTACTTTGAATCCTTTCCTGCTAAATGTAAGAGCCAAAGGCCATTCTTTACTATGAATGTAATTATGGCCCATTAGTGTCCAGTCAGACATTACTTTCTTGTTCTTTGGTCATTAGATTATTTTCTCAGTAAATGGTGTAATTATTTCTTTTAAAAGTTATTGTGAAGCCTCAGAGAGGGAACAAAAGCGTTGAAATAGGGCACCAAAATGCTACCAGTTTGTGACAGATTATGAGGAGGTAGATATCTCCTGTTTTGAAATGATTGCCATCAAAGCAGAGAAGCACGGCTTGTTGACAGGTAGTGGAGTGTTAACTTGAGATCATGGAAATGCAGGGTGGCTGCATGTTTGCTGCTCGGGAACGTGAGCAGGTAAAGGTGCTGAAAAACCATTTTGGTTTGTGTGATGTTAGCCTGAATTGTTAAAATGTGTTTAATTGGTTCCCTTGCTAATTAAACCCCCCCAGTTACAAAAAGGCACCCGAACACTACATTTTATAAATCATGAATAATGCTGGCTTAAACTTCATTTCAGGCATCGCTGGTGAAAGTACATAAAAAAGGTAGAACAATATTCCCAAGAGAGAGGAATAAATTCCTCTGCCAAGTTAAATCACACACTTGCAACATCACACTAGGCAAAGAGGAGATTGAGGCCAAAACTACTGTGATTGTAGCCTGCTATAACTCTCCAAAGTAGTGATTATAAAGATCACATTACAGAGTTTCTCTGTGTCTCAGAACTTCCCTGTTGGCTCGACTGGTCCCAAATCAGAACAATGCATTTGATCTTCCAGCCAAAGACAAGCCTTGAGCATTAGCAGTAGGTTGTGCTGTGAAAGCGAGGAGATAATACAGAGAGAAATAGCGGAAGTGCACCGCTGAGCCCTGCATGCAGCATTGTTTTACTATTTAAATACCACTCGAGCCTGCTAAAATGGTTTATTCTATTTGAGGGAAGTAGTGTCCCTATGAGAACAAATATTTCCCAAGTTGGCGATTTATCTTTATCACGCCACAGGTCAGCGTCACCCAGTTAATTCCTTCAGGGCAGAAAGTTAAATTTGCTACAACAATGACAAGAGTTTTAAAAAGGGGATCTGAGTGTAATCACTTTAATGAAAGTATTAAATGGGAGTGACAAGAGGTCTAAGACTGGAGGCTCTGTTGCCTCTGACTCACCGATGCAGACCAGGGCTCTGATTCCCTGCAGCTGTTTTGGTTCTCTCGAAGTACAAAGTTGGAGGATCAAACACTGGTTGACTTTTTAAATTTTCAAGTCATATCCCACCATTAAAATTAATAGGTTTGACTTTCAGTAAATTTAAAAGCAAAGAATTTCAGTAAAAATTTACCAAAATATACCCTTTCATGCTAAGAGAAAAAAAACCCCACAGGTCTCAGTTAGAAGTTTAAATGCATGGAAGTTTTAATGTACTGGAATAAATTTGTTAACCACAGTTGGTGCTTCATGTTACAGTATATAATGACTTTAAAACCAAATAAAAGAAAATGTGACTGCAACCTGATTAAAATGTTGTTAAAGAGCAACAAGAGATCACGTAATTTTGCTAAATGGCATCTCAGGAATCTCTTTAATATCTTGACATTATTGTGCAAGTGATATTAAAAGTCTCACGCAGAAATTCCTCATATAGCTCTTCACTGACTCACTGACGTTAAACTAGCTGTGGAATATTAAGTCAAGTGATAATTAATCCAACGGTCAGCAGGTGACATTTGCAGAGGCACGTAAGGACTGAAATAAAGAAATGGGAATATAAATTTCTCTTACAATGAATACTTCTGGTGGTTCTGCACTGGGGCGACTATGCCATTGAGTATAGCATAGATTTGAATTTAAATCACTTCAAATTAGTAATCCCTATGACCACACTGATTATAAGGAACCACCACCATTAACTCATGTGCTATTTTCCACAGCCAGCGATATCCATGGTTGAATTAAGGGAACAAGAATATAAATTTGTCTTACACCCAAAGGTTCTGGTAGTTCTGCCTTTTTGAGCTTGGTGTAAAATTAATTAAAATCATGTGAAAATTCACTTGAAGAAATAATAACTACAAACACTTATTCGGAGTAATCAGCAGCATTCTTTGATGCATTATTTCCCCACTGGTAACAATGTGTGACAGGATGATAATGCCCCTGTGTGCAAGGCACAAGTTCACTCAGTGGACAGCATGAAAACAATGATAACTATATGCAAATGATTTGTTTATGACTTGTTATGATCCCAAATGGGAAGTTAAAAGAAAATCTGAAATGCCCTCTAGATGTTTTCATCCTCATAAATTATCAAACAGAATCAATATACCAACAGAGATAACAATTGACTTTTATATGATAGGAGATGACTGGGGCAAATTCACACCAGAAAAAAGCTTCACAGTGTGGGAAACCTTTATACAAGTCATGCCAATATTATAATTTATTCTATTATACATAATATACCTATACCTATTCCAGTATTGCTTGTAGACTGGTGGAATGAATCCTAGTTTTTGAATTTAGCTTCTGTCTAAGAGGCCCTCAGATTGCTGTGATTTAATCTCTCTTCTCTGCAGAATACAATGGAAATGCTGAGACAAGGATGAATGACCTAATCGTATTTTATTTTAAAAGGTTAGCCTTTTTTTCTTTTTTTCTTTTCTTTTTTTTCATCTCTCGGGCCCCTGGCCAACTCTGGACCACCAGGTGTCCCATCTCCCCTTTCAAAGACAGGCGGCGTGCCCTATTTTACAAGACATTTAGAAATGTCACAGTCATTAACAGTTAAAAAAAATCACACCTAACCTATCTTCTTAAAAAAAGAAAAAAAAGAAAAAAGAAAAGACAGTCTATCACTTACGTTGTTTTGTAGATTTTACATTATTCATCATCCTTAATCCAGAATCTCCTAATTCATCTATAATAGCCATTATTAGCATCTTTACACAACATAAGCCATATCAAATCCAGCTTGGATGCCGTTGTAATTTGGCCCAAGCAAGATTTACTTAGTGCTTTGGCAGAGAGCCAGCTTAAACCTATTTTTACTGAAGAATTCAATTTGGCATTTTGCCATGTGTGAACACTGCCATTGATTCACTACGTCCTCTCTTTGAGCTTACGTATGAACACCATCATTTACACCTGCAAATAGCTTGTTGGTGACATATTTAAATCTGACCATGAAATTGCTCCTGTCACTGATTGTTTAATTCTGTGCTATTGTCAGGGAAGCGAAAAGGGCTAACAACCACTCACTCTCTCCTGCTGGTGCAATCAACCATCAGTGGAGCTCCCTGTTGTTTACTGATTCCCCTCACCATGATACTGCCACACTAACACTTTGAAAAGACAAATTATTACCTTACTTATGGGGGTGGGACTATCATTTCATGCTAGAGAATACCAGGCTAATGTGTGCTAAGACACTTGTAGATATTCCAGTCCCAGCCAAGACAAACATGGAAAGAAGTGACAACATATCCATTAAGTCTGCATGAGGGGAGGAAGTGACCTTTTGAAACTCATTGTGCGCCTGTACACTTGACAGATTAGAGGAGGAAGCACAGATTCCTTTTCTTATCACTCAAATGTCCTCTGCATTAGTGAGGTCTCACTCACCTGAGTAATAGGGCCAGAGGATTAATGCTGCATTGCAATGCCAATAAAATCCATGCAGGTTTTTAACAAATGTTAAGATTCAAACCTGAATAAACATCAGAGTGATTGATTCTGAAACCCATCTTCATAAGCCTCAAATAACTGATCTGACAGATAATCATTTCCTAATTCAGAGGGATGTGCAGTTTTCTATGTGCATGAGGCGTTATTGTTGAGAGCTATGCTGAAGCCAGATAGACACAGACTTAATAATGCACTTGCCAAAGAAACCAAACAACACAAAATCCTGCATGAAGCTGTAATATAGATTTTCTAGCTCAAAAGAAAGTCACTGCCCTGTGTTGTATGCGGAGTATTTCATGTATGCTTGCATATATTTCTTTCCAAGATTTACTATTTAACTGTAAGACATTTGTAGACAAATGAGATCCCTGGTGACAGGCAGCATTGTGCAGGAATGAGGAATCCCAGGGACGATATTTTGAGCATGAACATGGCTGAGTTTTCACTACCAATTAAAGAGAATCAGCCAAAGTAGGGATGTGCTGCATTTAATCAGCTGACTTGAAGGGCTGGTTGTTTTGAGTCTCAGTGGCAAGGCCAAGAGGTAATTTGACTAGACACACATAGGGCATGCTAATGACTATCCCTGCTTCATTACCCCAGTCTGGTTTTGCACTGATGAAAGAGTATTATTGAACAGATCTCTCTATCACTCTACCTTTTTTTATTGCTTAAGCCCCCCTCCTACATCAACTTGCTCTGGAGCTTGGCGCATTATATTGTTTGCCTATCTGAAGTCATGCAAATTTGATTCTCCAATTCAGCTCCAAGAATGCCATAGCGGTGCGAATACTACTCCCTTTGCATTTCATTTACCAAGCCCTGACTCGACAGTGATATGTTGAAGTGAGAGTCCCCGCTGCTGAAGAGATGGAGATAACAGGATGATTCATAGTCTTTCAAAAGAGGTCACAGCTTCCTGTGCTTTTACGACAGGAATTTGGGATTCCCTCTGTGCACACAGTGAAGGGCAGCAAGCCAAGCATCCCGGTTGGCATGCAAAATTAGCTGGGGATGAAGCGCAAACACCTCGCAACTCAAAATCCTGAACGGCAATGACGATTCCCCGATTTTGTCATATGCATTGTTTTTGAAAAGCATAAGGAGACAAATCTTATTTCAGAGATAAATCTTAAACCCCCAAATCCCAATCTGTAAGTGTTTTCCTGTCTCTTCTACAGATGAAAAACTGCTTGCTTTCAAGACTGCTGCAACAAGTACTATACATTAGCATCAAAATGGCCAATCAGCTGGCGATGTGCCTGTGCCTTGTGCTCCACTCTTGGTAACTATACAATGTGCGATGTTAAGAGGCAAAATTATTCTCAGAGGAGAAAAAAATGGCCAAACAAATTATGACAGCAAATACATCACCATATACTTAATGGAGAGGACCTTGACCGCACAAGGAAAATGCATTAAGCAAGATATTATCATTAACATTACATTGTGCAGGATTGCCCAAATAGGATGTGGAAATTCACTGCTAATAAAACAAGGGGACGTGAAGGTTAAATACTAGCTCTTCCCTCCATTTTCCCTGTTTCTAATTACTGGGCAAGAGCGTGAGAGAGCGGTGCTCCTGATTGCAGCTGCCTGGTGACTGCAGCAGAAACCAAATCTTCTCTCTTGTCTATTATAATGAAAGTGACCAGACCCTCAGGCAGTCAGTCAGTATTTCTGTCGGGGAGGTGGGCACTGCTGCAGATTCTAAGTTTAACCTACCCTTTCTTGATGAATTAAACAGTTGATTCCAACATTATGGCATAAGATAGCTATCAGGGTGTAGTGTCATGATGACAAGGTGTGAATGTGCAGAGGCTGCACACATGCACACCATGACACTTGTAATATATAGACAAGAGCATTAATTAAAGCTCCATTTAATGAGACTGTCAATGCCTCATGGCTAATAGCCTTTGCTATGATGCACTGCATATTGGATACATACCATCAGCATTTGAAACTGTTGGCCAATAAAACATGTTTGTGTTGCGTCACAACAGATTCAGAAATAAAACAGCTAATTTATTTTCCATTATTTTCCCTTGTGATACACTGACAATCAGCTGATTTGGCAAAAGCACAAACAGAATTGGCCTGATTATAGTTTTAGTGCTGATTGGTGCAACCAATTTGTGTCTGTCTGTCTGTGTGTTGTTTGTATGCTCTATGTACATCATGTGTGTAGATGTACACACATGCGCATAGAGTATGTTGAATCTCAGCAAACGGCTAGAAATTGTCAGCACTTTCTGGAAGTTTGTAGAACTTTGTAGGGAGCTGTTTGGGAAAGACAAAAGAATCGAATTTAACTTCTAATTTAATTTACATTGTTGATTTCTTACTTGTTCCAGGAAGTGTTACCCCAAATACTCATGAGATCCATTTGAAGATACCTGACAACCCAAACCTGTTTTGATGATGCATTTGTATTCAATTCAGGTATTTGTATTAAAATCAGCATCAGGATTTGATGATATGAGAAGCAAAAATCGAATAACAGCTTTGGCCTGAAAAAACTCTATTTCATCTCCAAACACAATCCACTTTCCACTGCCAATAATCGGCTTGATGTGAGAAATATGTGTTTGTATTGCTGTTTTTTGAAACACCAGAAACAGTTCACCCATACTGCAATACATACAGTTATTATTACAGTGGTTTCACTCTCAGTCGTCTCCTTGAGCTGAATGCAGCCTATATGGACAGGGGAACATTGTTATTCAAGGATGGATTTCAAAGGCATATGCAAAGCAAAGGACTGCAGATACAGAAATTAAAACTGCATTATAATTTCTTCTGATCAGTCATATTGAGCATTGAGATTATGCTTCACAGAGGCCTTTTGAGATGTGCAATTTGTTTGGTGTCAAAGTTCTCCTCAAATAATGAATTTAAAACTGAATATCAATCAACCGCACTTGGCATTACATGGCGGAATTAGGAGCCAGTGCCCCATCAAAAACACTCCACAGTGAAAAACATTTTTTATTATATTTTATTCATTTCTTTTTTTGTTTGTTTGTTCATAAGTTTGGTAATTATTTAAAACAAATGTGTTTGTGCCATATTTTGGATCCATGCTGGGGAAAAATGGACCCTTTTCTGTGTTGAATTATAGACTATTATTGCAAGTTCACCCGAAATTACTGCATGTGCCTCCAAAACTATTGGGAACACACACAAAACTATTGCAAAACTACACAAATATTCATATTATAATATTTTCTGCAGTTGGACTCTAGGGGCTCTGTGTATCTCTGTCCAATCTCTAATTGGGTCTACTTTCTAATCTAGATCTCTCATCTATTTCCAATTAGCTATTTTACAGTGAAAATGTGACGTTTATATTTTTGTCCATTAGCTGTGCCAGAGACCTTTAATGTGGTTGCAACTCCCTTATTACTGACAGAGGTCAATAAAAGTCATAAATTAATTATTGCCCCTTAAAGTCAGAGACCTTTTTTAACATTTAACAGATACCAGCATTAACCAACGGGGTTCCTTGGAACTCATGGCACAGCTGACAAAACAGTGACAATCTGAGCTTTGCCGCCGTTTATTTCTTTTTCATTCATTTTCCCCTATCTGCTAAATCGTTTTCATGAGGTTTGAAGCTGAAAACAACACAGGATATATGAGGCAGAAGGCAGGAACACGCGTTGTCAGTCTGTCAAAGAGCCAGAACAGATAAGCGCACACATCTTTATCCTTAACTTAAAGTCTGCAATTCACCTGACCACCATGTCTGTGGACTGTGGGAGGAAATCCCACACAAACACAGGATGAACGTGTAAACTCCACACAGAAAAGGACGGGACCAGGGATTTTACTTCGTGATTTGAGGAGACAGTGCTAACCAGAGTCACCATCCCACTCTCCCACAGCCTTTTAACCTGAAATAACCCGGTCCTTAAGCACGTGTAAATTGTCTATAAACACTAGTGTACTCTGCATAGCATCCGATAACAGTGAAAATAAATAAATAAATCAAATCAAATCAAATCAAATCAAATCAAATCAAATCGACAGTATAGACAGTGGAAGTTAGCTAATGGCTTAATTAGCTAATAAGCTAACCATCAAATAATCTAAGGTTTGATTACCACGCAAGAAAACATCCAAAATGTCAAACAGATGCACTATTAAAATGTGTTTTCTTCCATCTCTCCCATACTCATGCACCCCACAGTGAGAACCCCCCTCCTTCCTTTTGCCCCATCTCATTGGCTGCTGAGACATCTCAGGCATCACTTGACGAGCACACGCAGAACAATGGCAGTAAAATATTTAAAGTCTTTTATTTATTTATTTATTTATTTTTACATGATCTCATGGTACCATCACCAAACACAGGCACCTCCCCATGATTTTATATGATAACCATGACAGAAAGAACAAAGCTGCTTGTGGGCTTGATGTCATAGCTTACTTGTAGTGTCCGCAGCATTAGTGATTTTGTGCATAGATGGCCAAAATGCCAGATGACACTGTCAAGTTTTTATTTTTTACATGCTAAAAAAGCATGGACAAAAATTTAAGTAATTGTGTTTACACTCCCTGACTCTCCAGTGCCCACTTTTAGATACATTTGATGGCATCCAAACCTGTGCTTTGGGATATTTCTTGCCATGAATTTAGTGAATTTATAATTTTGGGATGAGGTGTCGTACAAATAAACAAAAACTGCAGACGTCGTCGGCAGGTCCCTTTTGAACACGTTTTTTTTTTAACACTAACTTTTTTTTGTTCCATATTGTCGGATATATGTAGGAAAGAACTCAGAAATTCCATTTCTACGTACAGCACCGTGTTATGATATGAAACAGCAGGCTCCAGTTTTAGGGACTTCAAATGTGGTAATACTAAAGGAGGGAACATCTTTATAGGCTGTCATTTCTTCTTGTCTAATCTTTCTGAGACATTCGTAGGAAATGTCTTAGTGGTTTTCTGTCTTGCTGAGGTCTCCTTACCAGAACTTCTTCAACAGGACTACTGGATTTCTGGTCATCAAATTGAAAGTCTTTCAAGGTGACCAGGCCTGTATTCTCATTATTCAGTAGGCACATCATGACTGGCCCCTTCAGAATAATGACTTTGATTCAGTTCCACCGAGGCTTCTACCTCCCATTGTGAACAAGTAACTGGCTCCAACTCTGCGGCCTCTGCATGTGGCACACACTCGGTGCTTCCCGGTTCATTGTTCAAGGACATCAGTCTATTCACGTAAAATTCACTTCCTGAATATTAAGTGTGACTCACCTCACCTTTATCTTGTTTTGTTGACTGATAGAGTATCAGATCTGAGGTTTGGGGCTTTGTCGTCCCCTGTTTCTCTTGCCTTGGTGGCAGTGCTCTGATGGATCAACCGAGCATGAGAAAACTCTTCATAATAAGCGCAAATCAATGAGAAGGGAGTGTGAAGAAGCGCAAAGCAGCCAGGTAGACCAATTACAGTTCTTGAACTCTTGCATTACGCTGTGCACAGCTCTGTTTTTGGAAACATTCATGTAAGCTGCAGCAGCAACCTCTGTGAGCTACTTGGCACCGCAGGCATCTATGGGAAAGTGACAGCGTCATTTTGATGCAGAGCAATAAATTTGGTCTTAAGAGGTAGTCACATCCCGCAGTCTAGTGGTAATACAAGTCTAGGGAGCCTGGCTTCCTTGCCAAACAAAAGAGAGAAAAAAAGAGCGAGCAACCCATCACCTCATTTCTTGTGCGGTTGCATGCGTGTGCCAGGAGAGATATGTTCTGACTCTTCCTTTGATTTCTGGATTGGATCCAGGGTTCCCAACAAGTACCGCAGTGTGTGATTAAATCTTTCAGGTAGGGGGTCTCCCTGTGGTTGACAGAGATGGTCCTGATTTTCCATTTCTCAGCAGGAAAAGGATTTTTCAGACCCCGCTTGCTCGAAATCACATCCTGGGTTGGTATGGATTGTTAGAGGGAAACTGTAAACCTGTCTTCTCTCAATATAGCACCAAGCTTGTGGACGGTAGCTGCAGCAGTTCCTGCAGTCTTTTCAACCGCTCTTCCATTTGCCTTGGCACCACACTGTGCTTAAATGCTTCCTTTTTTTTCATTTTTTATTCTTAAGTACTTTTTAGTACATTTACTTTCCGCTTTCTTGACCTCAAAGCACAAACGGCAACTGTGCTGTCCTAAATTTGTGTGCAGCTGATTGCCACAGGGAGAAAACCCTTCGAGATGCTTCTTTTGTTTTTGTTAGAGAGGCACTTCAGTATGCAAAAAAACAATAGCAATGATAAAGGCATACACTCTAAATAAGGGCATATTACTATTTACAATGCAATCAGTATTCATAAAATGTATATCCCTTAGGTTTGCACATGCTGGTACATCTGACAGGACCCACGCTTTGATCTTCTGAAAGAGTGCTTCATTTTCTTGTAATCAGGACATAGCCTTACACAGGATAGAGATAAAATAATATCTATATTTTATAATTTGACTTTGCACCATTAATTAACATTAATTAACATTGAGTCACATGCCATTCCAGCAACACTCTCTTCAGTCTCTTATGATAAAGTACTACATACAGGCATCGTCCAGAATTAATAGCTCATTTCATTTCATTGAATATGTGAAGATTACTTTCCTCCATCATAAATTGGAGTATTTTACAGTAATAGGAACAGGGCATGCCATTTTCACTTGTCATGTGAAAAGGTTGGAATTACTAAAATAACTTCGTTTGAGGTTTGGGTTAAGGTCAGAATTGCATAAAATTAACACATCACTCAATGTAGATATCTTCTTGGTATGAGTTGGGAATCGAACCCAAGTTATCAACACTGAAGACAAATACTTAAACCCATCCATCACTCAGATCTTATTTCAACGTCAGACTACTGTAATCCTTCATGTAATCCTTTTGTAGAAAGATATTTTTCTCAAAGTTTTCGTGCATGGTGCGCATAGTCATATTTTAAGAAATTCCAACACATAATGTTTTTGTTCAAGGGAAATAAGAATTTAAGTGATGAACTCACCATTATTGTGAATACCTCAGTGAGTCTGAAAGATCCCGCTTCAGTGCTCGGGGAACATGAGGTCCCAGTGTTGCACCTGGTCCCACACATTAGAAGTTTTATTTATTTATTTATTAAATTGTTTATTTAATTGTTTGTTTGTTTTGTTTATATTGATTTTAACAATGTTGTGTGCCCTATTTGTAATGGTAACTCGGCAAAGCAGCAATATTTGACGTTTTCATGAGACAATATGGCCTTATTTTAAATCTAAGCATTATGTTTGAGCTGAACGAAGAGAAAATCCATGGATTAGTGATGAATGAGCTCCACAGGGACTGGACTGGCATCTTTGGCCCAGCAGCTCTGTGGCATGTGTTCATAAGCATCACAACCTTTGGTGTTGTCAGTGATACCGTTTCAAAATGTTACCCATCAAAGCCCTCTGGATAGATTTCACAATAATGTTGGCCTGTGTGCCTCAACATTTCCTTGTTTTAGATCATATGTATCTAATTGAGTTTAAATTTACATTTTAGGCATTTATTCTAGCTGACTCTCTTATCCAGAGCAACCCACGATGAGTTTATTTTGCCTAACTAAATCACAATTACTCAGCTCAGTGCTTTAGGCTATACATACTTCTTGGTAATAGAATTTGTAATTACAATGTAAATTTTCACTATTATGCTGCTCTAAAGAGACATGAAAATGCTCCTGCCCTGTGCTTAAAGCTTTACATGATAAATAATTTCTGTTATTGTTATCCTTGAATGCCAGCAAGAGTGAGGTTGTGATTTTAGGACCCAAGAAGCACAAAAACCATGACTACAGTGCTGCACAAACCAGTTATGGAAAAAGCTTTGCGGTTTTCCTGGACACTGACTTATCTCTCTGAGCACACAGCGAAATAATTTCCAGACTCTTCCATTATAGAGAGTTCCTGCAAAATCCCATTCTACAATTCTGAAAAGCTGATATATGCCATTAATACATGAAGATTTTATTGCCGTACTTTACTCCTTAGTGACAATGAATCATCAAGAATGTGCAATTGGTTGAAAACAAGGTCGTAAACAAAGAAATTTGATATCAATTGAAGCTTAAAATCTTTACGCTGGTTTCCGGCTAAATCACAAATCGTCCTACACCACCCCTTCCAGTTTTACTGTACTCTAAGGGCCTGTATTACTGATCTATTAGTCATTCAAAGATTAAAAATTAAATAAGTAAAACTCCTTCTCCTACAGAGCTCTACACTTGTGAGAGGAGAGGGAATCAAAGAGTCTTAATTTTTATAGATTGCCCTGATTTTTTTTTAATTGTGTTCAAATTCAACTATTTTATGTATAACCCTCTCCTGTCCAAATGTAGTTTTTCTCCTGTGTGTTATCCTACAATCGTTATGTATCCAAACTTTCTCACAGTCCCCCCATTACACTTTTTTGATTGTAATTAAATACCTTTGCGTGCATCTGTGTTTTCAATCTGTGAAAAGTATTGTGTCATGATAGTGTAATGTGTAAAATATATTGCATAAAGCTTCAAAACATGAATTTGGGCTTTCATTTGTAGAGAGGCAAAAGTGGAGTCATCTTTAATGGAAGAAACGTACAGTAGGTGAATATCATTCTGATCTTAATTTGATCTGAATTTTTGATAAGTCCCATTACTGCATAATGATAGACTTTTGAGTTTAGAGAATTAACATCAAAATCCCCTAAGTGGCTTTTGAAACAATCACAAAGTGGGATTTAGGGTCCCAAGACAAATAATGTAAACAGGTTTAATGATGCCTTGTGTTTGTCAATTAAGTATTTTCAGTTCACAATGAAAGAATCGAACCATGACGGAACACTGGTTATAAATTCAAGACACATCATCGGAAACTGTGTATCCTTAACAGTCACAACACTAGGGAAATAATTTCCAAGCTTATGTCTGTGTGTACGTACACAAAAATATTCATGTCAAGCCTATTGAACATAAAAGCTAAAGCACTAATTAGTGAATGGGTGAGATTCAGGTCAAGATGGACTTATTAGACTTGAGGAAGAGGCAGAGGGAGTTCCAGTGTTGGAGGAAAACTTGGCTTCCATTAAGTGCAACTGAGATGATGATGAAAGGTTTGAAACCAAGTGGGAAAGTAACATCAGAGAGAGGTCCAAAAGGACATGGTGCCAGCGCAAAACACTGCCACGGCTTTCAACTTGAAGGAGTTATTTAAATTGAAAACAGTAAAACTAGGCTTGTTTGAAACTGAATTTCTCTCACAAAAAAAGGTAACATTAGGTAATACTATGTAGTAATGCAATATAATAGTCATATTAGTACTAATTCATAATATTACAATAATAACAATGCCATGACTACTATTATTAATACAAATTGGCGGATGATTTGACATCGAGAATGTAAAATTGAGTCAGTCATTATAATTCTACATCTAAACTGTTGAACATTTCAGTGACAGCCCTGGAACTGCAGGTGAAATGTTTCCTGATATATTTCCTTTTGAAAAATTGAGTAGGGTCTGCCTGCGGTGTGCAGGAAGGTGGATCATGAAGACGTGTGTATTATGAATCCCTCCGCCTTATTTTTCTCTAACTTTAACCTCTCAAAGGGGGCGTGTCTTGAACTGGAGTGGGCGTGACATGTGCTGGCGGGCGTGTCTTGGAGAGGCGTGCCGTTTAAATATGTTTCTCCATATAGAATAATGGGTTCTTTCATATATTTTCAGAGTGTCTTGGAGTCCCTGCTTTTGAAGATATGTGGTTCGATTTGGAAGACTTGTAGACTTGTATGTGGAAAAATTGTTTGCACAGCTTTACTTACTACAAATTTGTGTACCACAACCAAATGTTTTGGAGTTTCACAACTCAGGGTAAAAGCCATAATCTATGCCAGTCCATATGTGCTGTGCAAAGTTCCCATCAGGTTGCATCAATTTAGTAGGAAAAACCGCAGTTTTGCATAGAATTATAGAAAGTTTTGCATAAAACTGATTTGTGGAAAACAATTTTTGTCTGGGTGATGATTTCAGGAGGTCTCTCACACACAGGTCCTGGGTCCAAGTGTTACACGCAGACCTGAACAAGAGCCAGACATCTCCAACAGATAAAATTTGATGAATGGGCAGGGCATTGACCACCACACACGCTCTGTGCACACATTACAGGCTGTGGGAGGGTCCCTGCCCACTAACACACAGGCTTGCAATATACTGTCACAAAGCCAGTGGGTGAACCTCTGCTCAGAGTGGAGCTAACCAGCCATTCTGTCTCAATAACTCACAAACACCTGCTACATGCTCTCCATACAAGTGGTGCAACCTCTCTTCCCTCTCCCCCTCATGGGAAAGAGCATCAATAAAATGGAACAGCATCAAATTATATTGTCATCAGTCTTATCCAGACTTTGACCTGTATGTTGTTTTTTTAAATCAATCTCATATATTTTACGTTGTATTGATGAGGTGGGCCACTGTTAGCTAGCCACTTGGCTCACTGGTCAATAATTACTATTTACCTGTGAGACAAATTTGAATCATCTTTGAGCTGCATTAGCTGTGACTGCAGCACGGAAAGGGATAATTGCCACTGTTAAAAGTAAGCGGATTTATCTGTCACAGTGGTGAGTAGCTGATAAATGGGTTAACCAGCCGGTTGTGATTTGTTTTGATGGTAAATTAATCAAAGCAGCGGAAAACAGCCTATGTAACAGCATTATGCAAAATAAGAGAAATATTTAATCAGGAACTGATAGCGATGACAGACCAAATGTATTAAGAGCCTGATACTTGTAATTTAGCATCATACAGGCAAAAAAGGGCTTATAGAATTATAAATAATTAATCAAATTTAAATTATATATTATTGTTTAAAAGTATGCACATTTTGGTCGTCTTATGTGAGTGTGGCTTAAGTGTCTGATATATTGTTTGAATACACTACAATCTAAAGTCCATTTGTAGTAGTATACTGAATCATCACATGTTGAGTATGCAGTGCATGCTGATTAGAAATCAGTATGCAGTAGATTCATACCGAGTTCTGAATACAAGGCATAAAGCCAGTATTTTTACCGTCCTGTTGTCCCACCCTCCCAGCTCCTCCCAGCCCCTGTGCACCTGTCTGCTCCTGCATTTTTAACTCTGCTTCTGCCAGCAAATTCTCAGGGGCTCTTTGACAGCCTCCTCCAACAACGCCTCTGCCCAGCACCAAGCAGCTTGTTGAGCATGATTGATGCTGTCGCTCCTTTTAACAACTAAACATCAAAAAAAAAACAAAAAAAAACAAAGCCGTGGCTGGATGAAATCATCTGGGCCATTAGGGGAGAATGTACCCAAATCCAAATGCAAATAGAGGGATGATAAGCTGCAAATCTTACAGTATTATGAAGAACTTAATGCTGAAATGGCAGAAGATGGTTAAGGATTCAAGAGTGGCTTATTTCTCTGACCTTATTTCGAAGAACTGTCATGAATAGAGTCATTTTTTTGTGTTACTGATTCAGCTATTAACCCATTTTATTGCTCAAAAGAAGTTCTCCAACTATTTCCTTAAAGTTTTGCCTACTAAATTTCTTTAAGAGATATTTGAATCAATCGTTCCAAGCATTTTGCCTACCACGAATAGCTCTCTGTCCAATAGTATTATCCTTCCAGTTTGAAACATGCAGTAGTTCACCCTTTAGTTAAGGTGTTGACCCCCTGTTTTATGCTAACTGCAGCCCCAAAACTGCCCTTATTATCAAATGATTTAGGCAGTTGTTTCAATTCCTATCTTCACTGATTCAAATAATATCTTTGACAGATTCCAATTTCGTTTTGGAGGATTTTGTAGCAGAGACTGCTCTCCTCTCTCTGCTGAGAAATGGACTTTTCTGAGCGGCAGATGCCAGGGAATGTTACATTTTTATTCTTTTAGATCTAAGTGCAGTCTTCCATACTGTGGACCGTCCTGTTTTATTGAATCACTTGAGAAACTGTGTTGGTCACAGGGGCCTCACTATGGTGCTACTCTTTCTTTTCCAATATTTTTTTTAGCCACCATAGACAACTCATCCTGCTTCTGAACAGTTATTACTCATGGGTTTCCACAGGGTTCAATTCTGGGCCCCATCTTATTGTCCATTTATATGCTCCCATTGCACAAAGCACCTCACAAAAGATAAGGCTTAACATCAATTTTCATCATTATGCCAATGACACACCGCTGTATCTGCCAATACTGTAGCTGAGTCATCAAACCTTGAGTCTAAGTCTTTGACATATTCAGGGCTTCTGAATTAGACGTGTTTCAAAGTATATCAGAAATGGACAGGGGAATTTGAAGATTATATCAGTTATGTTTTCACAGTGCAAGTTAAAATACAAAATTGAAAACACGTTTATCTTGAATCAAAGGTCGAGTCATCAATATTCAAGTCCAAGTTGAGTCATGTAGAATCAAACTGGAACTTGAGTTGGACTTGAATCTGAGTCCAGTGTTGTAGCACAACAAATCTATGAACTGCTTTGTGGTTATACAGAAGAGGATTTAGCAGGATGTTCTACAACTTAATGAACCCAAATCTGAAATAGTCCCCTTTGGTCGACCCAACTCCATCAAATTGATTTGTCTTGAATTAGGTGTTCTGTCAGCCAAAGCCAGTAGCAGCAAGCTTTGGCCTAATGTTCTATGCAAATTTGTGATTTGATAAACAGGTTAAAAAGTTGTGCAGTCTTCTGTCTCAGAACTGAGAAATATCTCCAAAACTAAGCAATTTTTATCCTTCAGTGATCTGGATAGAGTCCTCGCTCTTTTATCTTCTCCTGCTTAATGATTCCTGCCTCAGTCAAAAGTCCCTGTCTTGTCTGCAGCTCATACAAAATGGAAGAGCTGGGATTTTTCCTGGAACAAAAACACAAGAGCACATCACCCCGCTTTTAGCATCTTAACAACGGTAACCTTTAAGTGTAAAAATTGATTTTAACATTGTACTGTATCGCAAACCTTTAAAAATCTTATGAAGCCGATTGCAGCCCAAAGTCCAATTGGCTATTCCAAAGTGTAGTTTGGCCTTTTGCCATCAGGGATCCTGGACTTGGCATGACCAGTCGGAGGAGCTTAGGCCAGCTTCTGTATCATCTTTTAAAGTTCACATTCACAGACTTGCTTTTATGCAATGATTCCACCATAATTGTCTTTGACCTCTATTTTTATGGTTTAATCTTATGCTCTTGCCTTAATTTCCTTACCTCATTTTCTTTGTTTTGGCTGTCAAATTGATCTTTTTTTCCCCCACTCCTTTATAAAGTGCTTTGCAGCTCTAATTTGTCAAATTAAAGCTCAAGAAAAGTAAATTTAACCAAGAAAAATGCTACTAAAATGCAAGATGAAAAATTGCATATTGTAGCTTTAACTGCATAATGCAACCAAACAGCTGACGTATCTAGCATGTCTTCTTGGATTGGTTCATTTTCACATGACTCATCATCCCACAGCTTTATTCATAGCTTTTTACTCATCAATTTTCCAATTAATTTACCTTCTGAAGACCACTCAATCAAACCTGGAAATCAGTTTAGCACCCTGGCAAGTTTAGTATACTTAAGTTGGAGCCAAATTCGCCAAACAGACTGCATTCAAAGCCAAGATACTGAAAAATCATCCAGATTAAGCACATTACAGCTAAGTACACTTTTCAGATGGACAACAGATGGCTCCATAGAACCAAGTTTATTTTCTTTTTTCTTGACTTCTTAAACTTTATCTACATTGAAATTGCTCCAGCGT
>OMLF01020085.1:24844-80295 GCA_900302615.1 Holocentrus rufus
TATATATATTATGAAACAAGAAGGAACACAGCAAAATGTATCAGCGTACCCAAAGAGATTTTTCTGATGGCATGATGGCATGGACATGTGGCACAAATTTTCTCCATTTAATGGTCAGTTTTTACAAATGTCTGAACCAGAAATATTTGCTATCGGTCTTGGAGTTTATTTAAGACTCCTCTTCCATTATAGTTCTACTTCAAAGATAGCCAATAGACTTTGATGAAGACAGAAGAAAATGTTTATAATGGCTAGCTGGCACACTCCTTTTCTTTCCTTTGTCTTTCCTGTTTCTTGAGTGAAACAAATTGGTCAAATGAATTGTTTTATAACAGCACAATTAGTCACAGGGAGTCTGCAATTAAATTCATCATTTGTGCATTCATAAAAGGCCGTTTCACTAACCTTTTTTTTTTTTTTTACCTACTGCATGAGCTCTTTTTGCAGCAGATGTGAAGGCTTATCACAAAACATCCCCCTCCAAACAAACAAAACTAATCTATAATCACATCTGTGTTATTTGTAGCTCTATTACTGGCCGTGTTTGCAGAAATACACTGATACAATTTACCATTACGTTTTCAATTCAAGTAAAGAGCACTGTGAACTTGCGAAGTGCTATATACAAGACATCATCTTTTGATATCCCCTTGGTGATAAAAAATATTTTCAAGCTATTATTTAATAACTTCATGTGTTAAGGGCACACAGTAGGCATATGGGCTGTGAGTCATTTACACTTCAATTCCAACAATCTGTACAATATCTATTGGACTGGCGATATCATGCACAACACCCCATTATTCCATCAACAACCTGTCACTGCAGAGGAGAGTGAGCGGCACAGTGGCAGGGAAGCGCTGGCAGGAAGATACGGTGGCAGGAATAAAACAAGCAGCTGAATATAAGAGAGAATTGCCACTTTTTCTGCAGCAAAAGCCTTATATGAGTTCCCACATCCCTGAGAGAATGGGAATGCATTTGGATTTTAAATAGGAGGCAAAGGAAACACTGCGTTGTCAAAGGCTTGCTTCCAGGGAAACAAACATCAAACGTCAATATGTCACTGTGTGACAATGTAGCTCCTTTGGGGGGGGCGGGGATGGGGGTTGTAAGACTTTTAAGAACTGAAACTTTAATAACCCAGGAATTACTTATTTGGTTTTGACAAGAGGTACTTTGTTTCAGAGGGGATGACTCAAAATGTACAAGAATGTTCCCATTCATGTTCAAGGTTGAAATTCAGTGGGATTCATTTACTGACCAAAAATAACTCTCAGCTGCAGTGTCTCCTCTGCCAGTGAAATGTATTCCTCCTCTCCGGGTGGATAAGAAGAATCATGTCTAGCCATATGCATCCTCCACGAATTTGAAATCAGTTTGATACACCCTCCCCTGAATTAATGGCCTAGATACAGACTACATCTCATGGTGTTACTTGAGCCAGGGAAACTATACTTGTCTACGTACAGAGGCAGAAATCACAGCACTACAAAGAGGCTCACTCGCTGCGCACACTTTACCAGTCTTAAATGAGTCGAGTTTTTGCCAAAGTCGAGCTCTTTGTGGGCATTTGTTAGATTATGACCAACAGATTATTTGGGAAAGTATTGTCCCCAGGTGCTCTGAACATTCCAAGCTTATTCTCCACCCCCGTGATGTTCCATTCTAGAGATTAGGCTCAGGGGAAAATCTCTTCCCTCAATGGAAGGAAGCAAAAAAGAGCACCAAACAGGCACAAACACACTAAGTATGTGTAGCCAATCAGCTTTCTGCTTTGCTTGAGCACGATGTCCCTCTGGGCCTGTTGATCCAAGCAAGGAAAAGTCCTCCTTTTCCCCTAGCGCCTGTAATACCTGCATGATGAGTGCCACGGTGATGCCAGCTGCAGCAGCCACACTCAATCCCACCATCTCAGCCCACCACACACAGAGGCCTGCACAAGCAGTTGGGAAACACTGAAGCTCTTTAGAGCCACCTACTGTGCTCAGTGCAGAACAACATGCTTTACTCTTGGCTGCAAGAAAAACAAACCTCTGTATTTGCTGTTTTGGAGAAAACTGATATCCTAAAATATGGCACATGCAATGAGGTGTTTTATGAAACTGAGATAATATCTGGTTATTACTTTAGTGAAAGGTTGTTCAGAAATGACATATTAAATGAATGAGGATTATAAGTGCTTTTAAAATGCATGATTTTCAGAGACACAGCTATAACTCAAAACTTCCTTTTTACAGCCTCTGTATCATCTTTACCAAGGATGCCAATCAGCTATGAAGAGCTCTGCATTGAGCTCTGCGCTCTGTGGGACCTACAGGATGAAAGCATCATCATCAAAAGCAAAATCCCCCGTGTCAAGGGTAAACAACACAACCCATCAAGCCCACACTTGTGTTTGAATTATATTGTAGGTCAAATGTCTTTCATCCTGGATTATAATTATTATTATCATTATCATTATTTACTGATTTTATAGTGACTCAGTGAAGTACACAAAAGCCACTTCTCCTGACACTGTGTATGGAATTCAGGCTTCGCTGCTGTCACGGAAAAGCTCCTAAATAATATTGGTTTCATTAGTGGAAGAGTGCTTGCCATGCATGATTTGTATCCTGCATAGCAAATCGTCCACCTCAAGTAGGAAACCTAGCATCACAGCGCATCAAAAGATGATCACAGATCCATTCTCCACGCTCCCTCATTAAAACTGTGATGGCTGTCTACTGTGATTATTACTTTGTGCACACAACAATTAGTACTGTGGTCTCTCTTTGTGTGTTTTCATTAATACAAAATGCTGTTCACACACAGCAGTAAATTACTTCACCGCATAGGTAAATTATGCAATTAATCTTTGAGTAAGTCCCAGATAGCCAGTTAAATGAAACTCCCTCTAGCATGAAATGCTTTTTGCTTCCTTTGTCTTGTTTTTGGAGTTTATGCCATATGCATTCGTTTTATTTACTAGGATAAACAGTTCCTATTTGAATATGCAAATGTGTCCTGTCTGTCATTAAAAGGCTGACTTATCAGACTTGCTGCAGAAACAGCTTGCCAAGAAAGAATATGTTGATCTTGGCGCTTAAATCCGAATTAAAGGTATATTTGATGATATTAGTTCTGCATAATGGCGGAAGAACAAGTGCATATACAATAAGCCAAACTGTCCCAATATCTAGTTTTCTTTCAACATATATATTTTATCAATTCCACCTATAGACACAGCAAGAATCTTACAAAACAAAGCATCATTTTTGAAACTGCACCAATTTATCCTCTTTGAGTGTTGATCAGTGCTATATTATAACCTATGGACTGAATGCGTCTCGACATTTTAAGTCATGTACAGTTCAAATTAGCTCTTTACCATGCATCTCACTTAGCTCAGGACCAATTCTTCTTTTCTAAAGTTTTCAAAGCTTATAGATTTTTGACTCTGTGACTTACTTGATGTCAAGGCCCTGAGAAAGCTCAAAACGATTTTCCTACTCCCACGATTCTTCATGCTAATTATGAGTGATTCATCAGTGCTAATTCACTATGCTAATTTTGTGATTGACTCCACAGGAAGATTAGTGTGTAGACAACCCCACTGAAAGTCATACACAGCCGGCAGCACGGGGGCAGGAGAAACATAGCTGGTTTCCTTGCTCTGTTCTTGGACATCAGCTATTGGTATTTGTGTGTGTATAAATAAATAAATAAATAAATAAATAAAGATACATAGATAGATAGATAAACAGACATACTGTACATGCCTGATTACCCCCAAGTTCTTTGAGGAAAAGCTCAATGAGATGTACTGAAAAGAAATAAAATGGACAACACATTAATCAGAATGAATTTCAATAGCAAATATGATTTGTTCACCTACTAGGCTTGATCAACACCAAGTGTTTTGATCAAAGCATCACTGTTTTATTTGATACTTGTATAGGTTTCACATACTATATTCCCAAGGGTTATATGCTTGATCCTTTTCTAATTATCAACCCGTGTAACTTGGATTGTCACATCACATTTTGCTTTCCCCATATTAGCACTTCATCATTAGCGGATTTCCCTTGGATGAGGAATACAAAAACATTAGCACTAGTTGCATATAGTTTTTCTTAACCTCATCAGGGATGCTGCCAGTGGTTATTACGTCCTGGAATGAAATATCATCAAGAGGCCAATGTAAACATAACATTAACTAAGTGGCGGTGATGGCAACAAATAGAAAGCAGCGCAGACTGGTATTTCAGCACATAATTCATCCATTTGCTTTGCAATTGTGCATAATAAGTCTTCATCTGTGAATTGATGTCTGCGCCTCCCTTTGGACCACACTACTGAAAACTAATGCCAACAAGTAATCACCACTTTGTCACATGATGATCTATTCTGGAGTGGAGCCTGCCTTGCTTCTCCTTTTGAAGCAGAGCAGGTAGCATATGCACCCGGCTCTCCAATCCATTTGGTTCAGCCCCGTGCACGATGCTAGGATCTCATGATGAATATACCAAGTGGTACACTTCCACACCTCAGTAACAAAATAAAACCCTTGTCAGTGTGTTCTACTTTCTCAGCACCTGACTGATGAACAGCTTTATTATAATCACCTAAACCCACACTAGGAAAGCTTCCCCCATTGTCAGATAATTAAGCTGATTTTGTCACACTTGAAAACACAGAAGATGTGTGATGATAAATCTCTGAACACTGGAGGTCTATTATTAAAATGAGTTTGTTTAATGTGAGCATAGAGAATTTTTTGAGTGTGCATGATAATTGAATTAACATAGTGTATAATCCATATAGTTTAATATAACTGTAAGACATATACAGCAGAAAAAATAAATAAGTACAGTGTAGTATAGATTAATATAGCCAAATTTGTGAGTTGGTGAGGAAGAAGAGTGGGTAACAAGCCAATTCACTGTTCAGTAGGGGCGAGCTTGCATCAAAAATGTTAGTTTCTTTCAGTCAGTTTTCATCAGCAGTTGCTCATTCCCACCAGGTGTCCATTCTCCGTACACGCACTCTCTGCTTATAGTGGTATTCTTTCAGGTGCTTTTTCAAAGCGTTTGGAATGGGAAGCATGTTGATGCCGTCGTAAGTGGTGCGGCTGCTGATGACAGCTCGGCAGATGTGCTGCAGGCTGAAGGGCTGTGTGCGGTGGATGGGGTTGGAAAGCAGGGGCTCGAAGAACATGCAGGAGTTGGGGTCCTTGTAATGTTCCAGCAGGCCTGTGACGGTGGGAGCGTGGAACACACTGGGGTCGTGCACGTCGAAGCTGAAATTGTGGTTCCATTGCTCGATGCGGGCGTGCAGCGAGCGGCCGTAGCGCCGGAAGCTGACGGAGAAGAGGTAGTCTTCCTGGGCAGAGTCGCGGAGGAGGAAGGTTCCTTCAGGCTTGCCCTCCAACAATGTCTCTGCCTCATAGCGGTCCATTACCCCCCAGTAACACGGGAGGTTGGTGATCTGCAGCAGGTCTGGAACTAGACAGTGAATGTAATCGATCTGAGTGTGAATGCGGTAGCCATCGTGAGGTTTGTGATGCTCAGTCTGAGGAAGGATGGCTCTGGAGGGCATGTTGGTCGCTGTACCATCTGTGTCGGCCAGAGGGTCAGGGATGGGATCGCAGGGGGGGGCAGAGGCGGAGGCGGAGGCAGAAGCGGAGGCTGAGGCCACGACCTCGTCCAGAGTGTCCAGACAGCTCTGGAGGAGGAGCTGGTGTTGCTGCTGCCTTTGGAGAAGCAGCTGTTGCTGCTGATGGATGGTGGCTCTATCATCACCTGCTAGCTCATTCATACCGTGAGCCAGTTTTGGACCCAGCTTGTAGAGGGGGTTAATCTGGGCTGTTACCTCAAATGTGTGGATCTCTGCATTGGGCGGCGGCTCAACGCCTTGCTCAATGCTTATGCGCCTGCGCTCTCGCAACCGGTCGTCTACGTCGTCCACCACAGTAGCCATGGTTGACGTGGAGGCACTGCTCGCTACCACGGAATCCAGCAGGGGAGGCTGGGTGATGGGGGCTGTGTGCTGCTTGATGAGGTACCACTTCTGAGCCAACTCCGAGCCTACAGGGAAAGGGCAGTCATCCAGCATCAACTCACTCAGATGGATCTTGCGCCTCGAGGAGGCACAAGCAGTCGATGATGTGAGAGCCTGTGGAGTTGGTGGTGGTGCTGCACTGTGTGTCTTAATGGGGAAGCACTGTCCCATGGCATCCTGAATTTTTTGACGCAGAGTGCGGCTGCCACTTGACCCTCTGCCCTCACCCTCACTTGGAGGAGGTAACTCAGTGGCAGAGCTAACTGTTCCTTGTCCTGGCCTAGTTGCAGCCCGCTCTTGCCCTAGTAATGAAGCACCAACTTCCAAACCCTGCCATCTCCTGCTTTCCTTCAGAGGAGAGGAGGAACTCCGGTCCCTGGACTCCAGATCACTCAACAGCTCGCCATACTCAAAGCCATCACTGACAGGCCGCTCAGCAGCTGGTTCGTGGGAGGTAAGGCCTTTTTTCTTCCCCTTTCCACCTTTACGTCCACCACCCCCGTCTCTTCTCTCCTCTGACCTGCTCTGTCTCACTTTGGGACGGGCTCCTCGCTCTCTTTCTTTCCCTCGATTCCCGGACTCCTTTGGTAATGACATGACAGTTTAATTATGTGGTGAAATACTAGCAGTTGCACTAGATGACTCCACTCCAGAGAGGTGCCAACAGATGACGTGTGATTACTGTTAACATCCAGCATTAAGTTTGCCATCCAGATCCCTTGCTTGAGACATCATTATTATGGTCCATGCATCGCTGTCACATACTTAGGGTGATCTGCAAAACAAAATGACAGCTCCGGTGAAAATCTGCAATTAAGGTGTTGGGATGACTCTAGCTAACATAATGTCATAATACATGATGAGATGTTGCTTTTTTATAAAGGATAACGAATTGCTGTAAGATGAAGTGTGATCATGCATATAGGCAAAGTTCAAATTTTATTCCAATTACCACAAGGCAGCAGCTTGTGCAGACGGCTGCAGGCCCATAGTTTGATGAAATCAAATAGTCTTGCTTCGGTGGCCTCTACATCTGGGAGAAAGCTGTCCTGGCTAGCACTGTAGCTTAGCTTGCAATTGCATCCTTAAAGGGCTCTGTCTACTTTGCGCGATACAACTTCACAAGAGAGTATCGGCTACCATTTCTCATAAACACATCTGACAAGCGGCCAGGATTAGGTAACTCTAAACAGAAAGGAAAGCACAAGAGTAATGAACCAGACAGTTCCTAAGGCGAATAACATTAGCTGTGATGCGTTTCGCTCCGACTGCCTGAGTCTTGGAAAGGAAGCCTCAGCGTTAGCTGTACAAATGGACCATCCGTGGCAAACTCGAAAAGACTTGACAGCTTCCCAGTGGTAACGTTAGCAGTTGGAGTTGTGATCAAAAAGAAAGTACCTTACAACTACAGGATCAGTCGGATGAAGTTGTTAACTCTCGTGCAAACTAGTTTCAGATGTCTCAACCGTTCATCCTCCGTCTGATGTGGCAAAGTACACAATCTTTGAGAGCGCTCAATACCAGGGATCAGACTGCCTCTGCCCTCTCACAGCGTCACATTAAAGATTATCAGACAAAACTCGATAAGTGGACAAACTTTGGGTAGACTGCACTAGACCGTATCACAACTTTTCCAACATATTCTGCAGTAAATACCGCAACATTTCACATTGTTCAGGCATATCGGTGACTCGATCCTCACCTAACAGAAACACATCAACTTGTATCAAGGCTAACGTCGCTAGCGAGGCAGCTGTTTTGTTCAGTAGGCTAACTGGCTAGCAAATTGCTAACTTGCTAGATACTTTTTTCACGAAACAGAAAGATTTGACGTTGTATACATGTATATATCTGGATCGCTAGCTTTGAGACAAATTCCCCAAATATCCAACTATTGAATGTTACATTACCTTCGACAAGAGCTTCTTTTTATTATTTTAGCTAAACTAATGACGATAGGATAAAGGCGGCTAGCTAACATTAGCTTGATAAATGAACTACTGAAATCGTGCAACCCGGAAGTGGAAAAAAAGGGCAAAAGATTGTGTGTACTCCCAGATATAATTGTGTAAACATACTTCTTTGGTATAAGTAATAGTGTACTGTTATTATGCTTTGTAAAGGTCACTTGTCGTCTTATATAGGATAGGCCATCTAATGACATGACACTTAAATTAAATAAAAAAGTATATCAATTTATGTAGATACAAATACACACAATGTATGTAAGAATATATAAATGTTAGGATTGTATGTGTGTGCTTTCTTTGTAACTGGGAAAATGCATACCATTTTTTGTCTGTAAGTAAAATGCAATATTTGCAGGTCAGAAATTGACAGAATAACAAACCATGAGTCAAGTAGCAAAAGAACTGAACTCCTTTATTTGGACTGTCAATCTGATGAATGCTGCAGTTCAGACCATTCAAACACAGGAGTGACAGTAAAAAAGTAGAGTGTGTAAGCATGGGATGCAAAATGTTCATTCATAAAATATTAGAAAATGTCAGGGGAATCATTAGAATTAAATATAAATTGTACAAGACAAATGCAATATAGCCTACAACTGACTGCTTTATTCATTAAGCCAGGCAGGGACATTGACAAATATCTGACGGACCACTTGGTAGGAGTCTTCATATGACATAGGCTGTGTACCTCATAGTGGCTGCTTGGTATGTGAAAATATACCCAAGGCTGAACTTATGAAGTGCATTTTCTAACCCATTTCACGCATCACTGGAATGTAAACATGGAGTAAACATATTCCTTGGCCTGTTATTAGTGTTCAGTTATACACATAATCACATAAGTTATGGCTCAGATAAGCATTGTCATCCCCTGCTGTATCTCCATTATGCACAGGAACCTGCAGAAAACATCTGCATTGTGGCCATGTCACTTTCTATCTGCAATATATATAGGAGGTCTAAAAACTTTACAGAGAGGTTATGAAAAGGAAAATCTGAGCCATATAACATAAGAGTATCAATATACAGTATAGTTAATAGTTTAAAATAAGATAACTGAATCTTAAAGTTGTCAACATCATTAACCCATTGAACTCTTTGTGGGCATGAATCTGGTGCATTCACTAAGTCAGATCTATCCAAGAGCCTGCTCTGAAGAAATCCATGACTACAATACTATTCAGGACCATTATCCAAATCAACAGATAGAGGAAGCTGGAGCTGTGCATTTCAGGCACCACATGAACAGTTTATCAGCACGTGACAACTAAGTTTAATCACAAGGCCAGGAAAACTATTCTCTCTTGTCACTCCACAACCAGAAAGGCAGGCAGTACATGCCTCATACAAGTATCACTTGAAAGATCTACCAAGACTCATACAGAGTCGATGGATTCGGGGTAGAAGGCATCGGTTGTCAAGCTCTACCCAGCCAGCTCATCTGCGAGAAGGCTTCAGTACTTTAATGTGTTACATAGTGAGACAATGGAATATTCATGACATCACATAACATGAAATGGGTATTATCCCAGAGAGATGTAAACAGTGAGATTTAGGCGGTATCAACATGGAACATTAGTTGCAACATTTCTGCTCTCTAGCTTTCTGGTGACAGTGGGCACCATCAACCACCATGACTACTCTGTCCTCTATCTACAACAGTGCTGAATTAGTGTGGCAAAACATGCAATTATAGAAAAAAAAAGCATAAGTTATCAATATCAAGGGAGAGTAAAAAATACAATTGGAAAAGATATCTGTAAATAACCATGTTTACTTGACAGACCTCCTATGGCTCTGCAGAAATAAAATGTGAATGTTATCCCTGCCTTATGATGCAACCAAAGGTGATCCAAAAGTTAAGACCATACTACACATACATGCACCTCCGCTCTGCCACATTCAAAGACAGAGGCCGTATAAGACAGTTTTTGATTCAACACTGATACCACATGATAATGTTAGGGTTTTGAGACTGAAACATATTGAGACACAAACGGAAAATATGGACATCTTCAAGCACCTTGAAAAGTATGATTCATCAAATCACCACACTGGCCGTTTTGAGGAGAGGGCACTGTGAGGGTGAGGAGGTGGGTACTGGAGCATTCAATGCAAGATCGAGCTTCATTTTCAAAAGCCAATCATAAGGGGGCCAGAGGGTAGAGATGGGTTTCATTAAGTTTCCTCACCCAGCATTAAATTGTAAATTGAAAAACACTCTGCCCTCCCCGCTTTTATCAATTCAATATCAAATCAGCTCTTACACAGTACAAACCTCGCCAGCCCTTATTCAACCCTGTAGGGATTCCTCGGCACAAGATGAGATTCATCATCATTTATGTAGTAGGGCATAAAATATCAACAGAGACAAATTGCAACTGGCATAAATTCTTCAAACTGCTATTGTTCTTTAAAAAATTGCACCATTCTGTTGCATTTCTCTACAAAGATCTCAAATTAACAATCACACAGCCCTTCTCTTTGGCTTTGCAGAAGTTGAGAGTAGGACAGTCATTTCTACTTTGACTATGTGTTTGAACCAAGACAAAAGGGGTATGCCTATGGTTGAGTTACAAACTGCTCCTTAATACTTTTGGTCCTCCTTTCCTGCTTCTAAAGACATTCTCTTCTAATGCGTTTGGGAGTGTGGCAGAAAGAGAGGACATTAAGAACTAAGGAGAGACTTCTAAGCTTCAACCGACACATCCCTCACTAGCTCTGGCTAAAGAACAAGGGGTGTGGCTAGGAAGTGTGGTTGTGTTTGTGGATCAAGCCCTGGCTACAAGTGGAGCCTCTGAGCGAGTGTACTGGTGTGCCAAATACAGCTTTGGGCCCAAAATTTGAAGATTATTTATGCATGTGTGCAGAGAATAAAAGTGCCTTACTCCTGGTTGGGAAACTTTTGAATCTACACATTATATGGGGGCAGGAGCCGTGGCTGTAAGTGTGTTCTGGAAAGCAGCCTCGCTCCAAGGCAGGAGGAAAAGAAGAGAAATTCATAGGGCAGAACCCCTTTAAGACAGCACCAATCCACCATTTTCCTCTCAGACCACGGCAAACTGAGCCTCTGCATATCATGTCACAGCCCTGCAGACGACATGAGCAGTTTGCACAATTTAACCATTTCTCTCTCCTGCAATATAATAATCATCTGTATTCCATTTATAATAAACTTAGTTGTATATAATAAAGTACAAAAATATCAGAGAACATATACACAGTTTTTGTCATTTTTGTAGTGACCGCTTTGCCTGGTTTTCTTAAGCATATATCTTTGTGCTGGGCGATGAGGAACTGAACAGGCCTCAACTGAAGTGAAGTGTATTTGTCTTTCTTCTTTCCACTGCTTTTCATATTGTTGATGTTCGGTCAATTCCATCTGAGGAGGAGATTGGAGAGAAATATGTTTCAGCACATTTATAATCATTACAGGTACTGCACCATCCATATTTCACCCTCTGGCGCTTTATTCATCAAAGATGCATGCAACATGGCACCATTCAAAGTTAATACGAGGAAGGCCAGGGCAGATGAAGACAACACATAGCAACTGAGGCCCCGGTTTCACTTGAAAATGTGATGTGAATATATTCATCCAATTTACACTCGGATGCAAGTGGCAGGCAAAGATGCGCAGAAGTGGCTTGAATTGATTTTCTATGCCTCCATCTGGAAAGCAGAAAGTGAAAATTCTGCATTTGACAGACTAACAGAGTTGTTTCTAATCACTGTTCTCTCTGTTTCTATTTTTGTCTCTGCAAGGGGGAACCTGAGTTGACCACATTAATGAGACTGTATTATTAATAGATGTTACATTATTAATAAAAATTACAAATAGACTAACAGAGTATGGCTAGTCAAATCTCAATTAAAAATAAATCAATGGAGTCTCTGTGTCTTTATATCTCTCTTTGTTTGGATGGGGAACTTGTATGTGGGCACATTCAGTTTTATTGTTTTACTCATCAGTAGATGTGCTGAAGATCTTGCATTGTCCAATGAATACGCAATGACTTTCTTTCAACTTCTAGATGCAACCCAGCCAGAGTGTAAACAAAAACAGTGTGGAAACAAAAGTAAGGCAGACACATTTAAATAAATATAGCCTCAAGATAGATAAAACAGACATTTTCAGGCCAAGCGTTGACACCGAGCAATCTGTTCGCATCACCTTAGATCCTAAAAGACGACAGCCCCCAAAATCAAATTGAAGTGAGAAGTGTTACTGAGGTCATTGTCTCACATGCTTAGATACGGAGATGTTTATAATTTTTCAACCAATCACAGAAATCCACAAAAATGGCAGAGACAGGTGGATATTGCAAGCTATTGCAATGCACAAGGGGGGGAGCACAGCTTACTTAAAAATAACCAACTCAAAATCTGTTTATTACACCAACAGATATTACACAGAGCATAAATTATGTGTTGTTGTCTGGTCTGTAGTTCTGTGAGGTTTGCCTGTGGGTGGTTAGCCTATTTAGTGTTGGGCTGCTGAGGACACTTACCCCCTAAGGCATGCTCTGTCATACTGAGGCACAGTGACTCCAGCGTGGGGTTGATCTCCAGGTCGGCACCAGGAACTTGGCATTCTAGGGGAAGAAGCAAAAACAAGAGTTCTTAGTCCACAACAAAAGAAAAGATTTCATTTCTTGCCCAGGAGTCAATTTTAATTGCACCACTACAGGTTTACAAAAGCAGATCAGTATTGTTTTTTTTAAATAAACTATGTCCAGAATAGATGAATTCACTGGTTTTCCTTATTAGTGCACATCTACACTTTACTTGATTTCACAGAAAAATACCCAGCCTTTGGCACCTCAGAGGACAGTTTTATCATTTTAATGTGATGTTCATATGGTTCTTTGGGCTGAGAGTGGTCTAAAGACCAAGTGATTGATACCGGAATGTATTGATTTGTTCTCTGGTAGCAGTCATGCATCAGCAAGAATTCACCATCCTCAACAATAAATGAATGAATGTCATGAGGGCAGCCATGATATGTGACATAATCCCCTAACAAGCAACAAACAAACATGTTATTCTCTGTTAAAAGGTGATTATTTTGCCCAAAATGTAATGACATTAGTGACAGCACCATGTATACTCTTTTTATTTGTTTTTTTGACCAATCTCAGGCAAAAGGACCATCTCAACATCACAGGAATTACCATTAATTAGCTTCGACACTGTGCAAAATAGAGAAATCAATTACTTGCTCGCTACTTTTGGTTATTATGTCTTTTTAGCCTAAAAACAAACAAAGAAACACTGGTGTCACTGTTCATACATTCACTCAAAATAAAACACTTCAGTCGGATTTGCAGCTTTAGAAGCTTTGGACACTTTCAGAACTCCTGCTGACACATTATATCAACCGATCAACAAGCTGACAATTTGATCAAACACAAGCTGGAGGAAACGAAATTAGACAGAGATCTGTTTTTATAAAAAGTAGCTATTTAAAAAATCAATAATCAATGTAACAATAGTATGTGTGTGTGTGGGGAAATTATTTTAACTAGATATTTAATACATCCGAATCATAAACACTCAGTGTAAACACCCTGTTCACAAAAAAATCAAAGAAAATGAAAAAGAAGGAAAGAAACCACGTCCACTATAGTAACTGAAACGACACACTCTGTCAGAGCCAGTCCTGTGGGTGAAGACACACCACTGTTTTAACACAAGGTCACTTTCCACTTCACTGATGACAAAGGTCTAAGTTTAAAGCAGCTAATACTCTTAAGCCATATAAATTGCTATTATGTTCCACTTGAGTTTTTGCAGGGCTTCTTCTGGTCAAACTGAAGTGATTGCAAAATATTCCTTGGGCCTCCATCAACAAGCTGTCCATCTCTAATTCATGTTATAAACACCAACAGAAATTTCACCCTCCGAATGAAAGGAGTCCTTGATAAGGATCATGTAGATAACAGTAAGGTGTGAAAAGGCAAAGGGGAGTGTGAATGATGGTTGTAGCCACATGTGGGCTGAATTTATATGAACATGTAAATGGGAGTGGTGGTGGACTGTGGGCGCGATGTCTGAAGAGACCGGTGTATATCCACGTTAATGAGGGATTACAGAGGCTTGACATCATACAATACCTTGTTGCTGGAACAGGAGCATGGTTTGCGGGGAAGTGTGGACAGGGAGCGAGTGGGTCCGCTGCACAGAGCTGCGACTCTGACTTGGCATGCTGTTACTGCCTCCAGGGTTGGCAAACCATAGGTTCTACAAGGAAAACACAAGCTCTCATTACACAAACGCCACTCATCCGAGGGCGTCGACAATTTTTGCTTATCTTTTCAAGAAGTCATTAAACAAACTCTTCGAGCTATGATAATGAATCAATTCATATCAGCTCGTGATGCCTAACCCCTCGTGTATATTGATTAAGCTGCCATGGCCTCCTCCTCCTCCTCCTATTGTTTCACTTGTTTTCCTTTCAGAACAAATGTTCACTAAGGAGCATGAACACTCCTTAAGCTTATCATCAAGTAGGTCAATAAGTTAGAACAGACTGAATGAAGACAGCAAAGATTCTCTCTGAACTTATGCTTTAACTTAATTTTTTATAAGTGGGTTTTTTTCTAAGTCTTTCTCCACTTTTGATGCTACACTGCAGTATAACCATGGAGCATTTCAGAGGAAAAAAATGACACTGTGATGTTTATTGTTGCATTTTCTTCATTTGTGGTGATTCTTATAGATTGTTAAGATTGCTGTTGAAAAGAACTCAATCATGGAAAATAGCAATCTGGGATTTTTATCTCAACATGCCACAAACTGGCAGCATAGTCCATTAGAATGGTTATCCAAGGAACACAGGAATACTGACTTGTCTACCCTGGCCTGCAAGCGCAGGATTAGTGAGGGTGTGGCGTGGAGATGCTCCGCCGATCCCGCCTGGACTCAGAAGACCCATGCGCCCAGCTGGGAGCCCACGCGGAGCCATCTGGAACTGTCTTTGGCCCCTCCGCCCTAGTCCTCCGCTCACAGAGCCTGCTGTGGGGAGGGAGTTGGACCCGTACGCCCAGCTACAGTGAGAACAAAAGCAAAAGAAAAGTACATCAGACATGAGCGCGATCAATGAGAAGGGGAACTGGTGGACTGGTGCGGCTGCTTCGTGTAACATGATATTTATTATTTGAGTCAGGAAGAGACGGTGAGGAAGAAAAGGGAAGGGAGAGAGAACAGAAGCCAGAAAAGTTAGACAGTGGTGATAAATGAAGGGAGAGTGTTACATTCAGCTGGTGTTACATCTCCCCTGCCAGAAGAAAGAGATCAAAGGTATAAGAGAGCCAACGGTGGCTCACCCTTTCTGTCGGTACACAGGCATGTCCAGCATAGCTTTCCGAGGGAACAGGCGGAGCAGTTTGAGGACCTGCTGCTTCCAGGAGACCAGCCTTTTCCTGTGAGTTTCTGTGAAAGCCTGACACACGGAGAGAGGGAGAGAGAGAGAGAAAGACAGCCGCAGAGAAAGGCATCAGCATTTCAAACGGCACTGCAGGGTTTCAACAGACACTTCTGGAATTCGTGAATTTCTTTGAGAAAGCCAAGTTATATTATCCGCTCTAAGGAAAACCTCTAAATCCTATCGATGGTTCCAACATTTTCCATGCAATATTTTTTCCTTAAGGCCTAAAATGTTGCGCTATATCACTGACCTTAGCTGCGGTTACAACAATACACAATCACCTGCACACAAATAATTTAAATATGTACAATTATGCAAATGGAAACTGAATGTGCAGATTCTCACCTCATGTGTCAGACACTTCTCAATGAGCTGAAGGTAACAGCTGATATTCTCCTCATCTGGCCTTGACACCAGCAGCTGGGTGCATACTGAAACACAGAGTCAGGGTTTACATATGTATGTGCCTCGAGTAAATCTGATCATCACTCTTGTTCCATACCAAGCAGACCCATCCAATGAAGGCGTGGAATTGAACTATATGTCAGTATGTCGATATGATAAGTAGAAATAGACCTGTGAAATATCTTTAAATGTTTTATGTTGTTATGTGTTGCATATGGGGAAGGGCACAGAATTTTCATTACTTGCTATGCCAAAGGTGGACTTGTATTTGCAGAGGGATGTGAGAGGCGGGGGCATTTTAATAGGAATCCATATATAAGGGTTCCAAATGGATTGGGGTACATAAAATAGAAAAGGTGGGAAACTATAAAGCACAAAACAGGTAATTTATTTGCTACCAATAGTGCTAGAAAACACAAGCACTTCAAAGCAATTAAAGAACACAAACATAGGCTTGGTTTAGCAGCAACTTAGGTGCAATTTGTTTCAAGCTTGGCATTTTGATGCAGAGTATAAATTGGCCCTTAGTTGCAATGCGTTCCAAGCATAGCACTCTTCTTCAGGCAGCACAGAGTGCCAAGCTTAAAACACATTACAACTAAGTTGCTGCTAAACCAAGTCCATGTTTGTGTCCATTTATTGCTTTGAAGTGCTTGTATTTTCTAGCATGATTAGAAAATAGATTACTTCTTTTGGGCATTATACAAATCCCTGCCTTTTCTATATTAGGCATTTAATAGGTCTAGTGATTATACAGACTGACGGAAAATACAGATTTTATTTTAAATTTTCATCAGCTTTATGACAGTGTTTTGTTATGTTGTGACTGCAACTAACACAATCAAAGCTCCCATTGAGCCAAATCAAATATTTATCCAGGTATGCCTACCTACATTACCATGGGGAAATCACACATGCACATACAGCGCAGGATCTACAAGCACTCAATCTATAAAATACACACTCACATACACACACACACACACACACACACACACACACACACACAGCACTGCCTCACCTTTACCCATGACACGGGTGAACTGTCCAGCAATGTCGCCGTCTGAGATGGGTGTAGCTGAGGACTCCCCATCACAGGGAGGCGGGTTGTGGGACTGGAAGCCCTCTGAGGCCAGCTCTTTATCTGCCCCCGCCTTGGGGGCTTCGGAAGGGGAGGCGGTGGAGTCCGAGGCCATCTGCGCTGCACTGGGTGGGCTGTACGCCTTGATGGGTGTGATGATGATCTGCTGCAGCTCCTGCAGGGCGTTCCGCAGGTTCCCCCCTTCCAAAATGTCCTGCCAAGAGATGACCACATCAGCATCAAAATATAAGCTCTTCACAGCCACAGTGTCAGCAAGCATCTGCCTTACTGAAAGTGTGAGAGCAAGACACGAGGCTGACTCTAGCCCAGTGGTTTTCAAAGTGGGGTCCTCAGAAAAATGAGGAATCTTTTGAATTCACAATAAATTGTTATTACACAATTGTGTGAGCAATTATTTAATTTTATTTTTATTCTAACAAGTTTGAATCTATAGGCCTATGTCAGTGTTCAAGTATGAGATCAAAACAATGTGATACTTAAATAAAAATATTTCTTTCATATCAGGTTCCTTATCCACAGTCACTTCAAATGGGCGTCTACTGCTTAATTCAAGTCAATCTGGGGGTCCAGAACATGAAAAACTTTGAAAAATGTCCTCTTGTGGAAGGAGGAAAACAAAATGAGAATTTCACTATGGGGATCACTAAAGTGTCACATTACTAGTTAAAGACAAGTAAACATTCAAATGAATTTCTGACCAGCTTGACTAAAAAATTATACAAACACAATACTGCCTGTATTTATGAGTATGAGAAGCTTCATTCCATCTGAATTACCTTTTCTAAAGACTTGAGCACACTCTGCCTCTCCCGCAGTTTCTGGATACTCAAGGCAATCTTATGCCGCGCCCCTTTAGTGACATTCTAAAAAGGAGACAGACAGAAAATAACAAGAGGGCATGATAATCAGGCAAGCCGTTTCTCACAAGAAACACTGTGCAGTTTGTACGGTTACTAAATAACAAACCTAATCACCATCTGTTTCATTGAAACCAAGGGGCAAAGACAAAAATCACACCATTTATATGTGTGAGTTGCTCTATATAACTGTAGGGTGCACTGTTTAATTTCATGCCTCATTGAGAGTTGATGTATCATCAGGTTTGAGGACAGTAATGTTCACTATTGATGGGGTGGGGTTGAATAATCAAAGCCTGGCCCCGGTGCATGAGAAGGGAAGGATTTTAAACCTGTGACTCCAGGTGCTGCTCTGTGAGAATCATCATCTCCTCATAGGTCATCTGGGAGAAAAGCGATGCATATTTATGAAGACGGAGACTCTTCAACCATGTGGGGACATCTTGAGCACACACACAAACAAAGAAACACAAAGACACCAGGGGACAAAAAAACCATACAGTTACATTTCAGCTTATATCACCCACAGCTGTTGGCAGTGCATGGCTTTTACCAAAGTGAAATACCATCTATGTGACTGTCCTTGGCTTGAGGAGGTGATGAACTCTGACCTTTCATGCCACTGCCGTCCTCCTGGAAGGTGTTGCGTGTGGAACCCTGTTCTTCAGTCTGTTCACTGCCCGAGGAAGCAACGCTGCTCTGGGGGGACAGGGGCGCGTGGTCTGTCGGAACAAAGGCCTGCCGGCCACCAAGGTCATCCTGGCTAACCCACTCAGAGCCACAAGCCTGAGGGCTGGAAGGGATTAGGGACATGGACTTCTTCAGAGGGCTGGGCTGCATCTGCCCACCCAGACCTGGCAAGGAGAAACATTCAGGTAGGCAGATCATGAGAAAATTAATAGAACACTTTAGGAAGGTAATATGTGTAGTATTCTAGATTGTTAGATAAGAGATGACGACAAATTACATTAGAACCAAAAACTACAACTGATACTTTTAAAAAATGCTCATTCACATGTATAGTCGCCTCATTCTTATGCCCATTATATCCACCCCATGTTTTCTCTCTGGGAAAAAATAATGATGTATGTGTTAAAGGGCAAAAACTACCTGTGTTATTGCTGTTGATGGGAGAGGACATTCCCCCTGGAAAAGGCATGTGTCCGTTCTGGCCTGCTGGAGATGTGCTGGATGAAGGGGACTTGTCGTGCCAGGCGTGGCCAGGGTCCAGGGCCTCCGCAGAGCTGGGCCATTCATCTGAGCCCTGCCGTGGATGGTAAGGGCTAGATGGGGCCCGGGAGGAGGGTGCATAGCCACTGGATAGGTGCTCCTCCAGGTGGTTCAGCCACATGGCCAAAGAGGTGCGGTCATCCAGGGTGGTGGCCGGGTGGATGAGAGCATAGGATAGCAGCTGTCTGCTCTCTTCCACAAACAGGCTGCTCTCAATAGTGTGACTCAACACCTTCTGCAGCAGCTTCATGTACTCACATTTGGCCTCACTGTTACGCGGCTGGAGCAGAGGCAGGTGGGACAGCAGCAGGGACACCACTTTCTCCTTTGGCTCCTGGTGCCACTGGCTGACAATTGCTGATGATATAAGACACAGAGAGAATGACTTGGATCCACACTTTAAAATATAATGAATTTCTTACTGATACCCTAACCCAACATCAGAAACAGACAGAACCAACAATGTGTCAAATATATAATCAGAAAACTTTCATCTACCTGCATTGTTGGCCTCAGCTTCTAGGATGTGGATCTCTGTGCAGTCTGCCAGCCAGTGCTCAAGGCAAATATGTAAGAATCGAGCCTGGGTGCGGGACACTCTCTTCAGGAGGGACAACAGTGCCACCGTCTGTTCACACTCATTCCAACCCTTGAACCAATCCGTCAGGATGCCCACCTGGTCTCGGAACATCATGGCGTGTCTCCTCAGGAAGGAGAACAGGAATGTGTGGGTGGGTACTGGAAAGACTGCTCTCTCACACACAGGATCACTCTAGCCCCGCACAGCGGGGTCGTATATGGAACAGTCCTGGGATCCCCTCAGATGGGACCGAGGGGTCCTCACATGGTTCAGGTGCAGGATTGACAGCAGACAGGGGTGGTGTGTGATTTTTTTTGGAAGAGGTTGTATGTAGTGGGGGTGGGAGAATGTGTCAATTACAGCTGATATTAACAAAGACCGGAAGTGAAGTTGTCTCACTCTGGCATGTCTTGGATCACATCATCCGTGTCCTATCAAGACAACAAACAAGGAGAGAGAATAGGTCTTCCATTACTCATTTGAACTTATGCTATGCTTTGTCATCTTTCAATCTGTGTTTAATTAAATTTCAAAATCCTAGCCAACTTAATGTCATTGCTAGATTAAAAATATCAAACATGTCTATGCCTATGTTTTTGAGCTTTTCTAAACACACTGCTGTCAGTGTGATACCAAGCATGAATAAATAAACAAGTGAACATGAGTGCTTTGACAGATAGGGTCCAATTCATAAAATGTTTGAGGAAAACACCCATTCTACAGAATTAACACATTATTCCTATGATTGAAAACAGCTGTGTTATTTTTGTTAATGTAAACCGAGCTCCTATAAAGCTGCTAAAGAGTCAAGGCTTTCTTAAATGATGGCATCAAGGAAGAAATTTCTGAGCTGAAAATTAAAGACAAATGTATAAAGTAAAAATAAGTGGAGAATGCCTTTGCGAACACAGTGAGAGTACTTGGGCTAATATATTTTTAGAATTTTTAACCCATCCAATACAGAACACTAGAACAGACTATATATTGTATATTATTGTTACTTGTGGTAATGCTTTATGTATTTTCAAAGCCATTCTTGCCAACGGTGTTCACGCAACTTTAGTCATGTAATGATTAAGGCGCAAGTCATTCACAGAAAAGGCAGGTGAGCAAATGCAGGTTAACCAAGAGGTAACAGTACGTACAGCTAAGAGCAATGGCTAATGCATAATGCTAATGCACAAGTTTACATAAACCTAATATAGGATACTGCTGGCCAAAGCAAAATGCTGTCATCCGTGTCCTGTATTTAGAACAGCTAATCATAATACAGAGATTATCTGCTAATAGAGAGAAGTAGAACACATATAGTCACTTACTAGCTACATGTCAAAATCATCCATTGCCAACACCGCAAACAACGATAACAGTTACACGTTTAAGTTACTGCTTGGAGAAATGAACAAACCTGAGAGACTGGTGCTAACTTCTGGCCACCAGAGTTTTGTTTTTTGTTATTCCTGCACGATTTTATGAATCGAGATCTAGTTACACTCAGCTGCTTTCTTCAGTCTAGCACTGGGTAGCGGTTAGCTAGAGTTAGCCTGATCGGCCTAGTCAGTGATGAGGGAGTCGGGATTTGTATTGTTTTTCGTTGACGATGTTGCTCCTGGTATGCCCCTTTTCCCCGTTTCGTACGTCAGTCTTCACGGTGCAAATACTGCCGCCAGACAGCAGCTTTTCTCAACAAAACGTTCTAGGTAGCTTAATTAAGTTAAACGTCTAGCTATTTCCAAACAGCAGACTCAAAATAATGGTTGTTTACCTTTGTCAATTGTCACTTGTTAGCGAGCTAGGCTACAGTGCTAGTGGATAGCTAGCTTGCTCGACGGTAAGGTTAGCTAAATGCTAGCGCTAGCTTCTTAGCTAGCAAGTTTGCTTATAAATGCAATAACGCTAGCTTAGCTGAGATAAGCGTCGACTTCGATCCCGTGCGTGACACTCGATGAGCATATTCCTTTGCAGCGACGAGCTCCTGTGATTTCAAAGAATATATATACAACTGTTTGTTACAATACAGAAAATAAAGAGAGTACGACTGGAGAAATCTACTTCGATTTAGAGTTGACGTAGGACGTGGTGACAACGTCAGACGTTTGGACGGTACGTAATGTTTTGTTCCACCCACAGGAGCGTTCAGCTAACTGTCTATGGTTCCGCCGCTGCCAAATTAAAAGATTAGCCTGCCCTGCCATGTATGACAGAGAAACACTGGGCTTGGTGCAATACTTAGTGTTTATGTACGCTAACTTAGGCACCATAACGTAAAATAATCTGGATCTGTTCAAAGCTTAATAATCAAAGGATATGCACTTTCACTCTGTTTTATTTTATACATTTTGGTTTAATTTTTGGGGAGGCTTTTTACTGTAGTAATGGTTTACTCTTTCATCACAATAAATTATAGTATCATGCATAATGTTGTCATATCAAATAAAATCATCATGGGGTGTCTTCACAGAAAAGAAAAATGAATAAAAACCTAAAGTCACACGTGAGTTCACATTGCAATAAAAGTTCCGTTTCACGTTCTCAGTTCACTGTGAGATGTTTTGTTTTTAACAACTGCCGCATGATATATGATAGATTTTTTTCCAGGTTAGACAGTAACATACATACCATACATACCAAAGAACGCTACCTCTGATACATCAATGGATACTCAAAAATAAAAGCCTGTTATAAAAATGCTCTGATATCCGAGCAGAAATCTGCTGTTTCAGAAATGTATTAACGCACCTAAATACATCATCCCCACTTACTGTAAATTGATATGCATAGCTATACTGTTAATTCACAGAAGTTTTATTTCAGCCCTACAGAACTTGAATAAGGTAAATAAAGCCTGTTGGAGAAACATTTGCGCTGTGCTGCTGTCCACTCCGGGAAGTGAGAGCTGTCTGACTGGTGTTTTTAAACTCCTCCCCAGCCTGTTATACCGGCTACACACATCTGTTTTCGAGGCGCTGTGCAGTTCATCTCAAACAATATTGACAGTCCGAAAGTTACCGTTAAGGAACTGCCTCAGCAAGGCAGTGTCATTCTGAAGACAGGAAAGCAGACGAGCACCCCTTTGAGAATGGTATGAGAGACTGCTGCAGAAATTATGCTATTTCTCTTAAAATATACATGTATATTGGATTTGATTATCTCAGTTATTTTTTAAATGTTGTAAGCTTCTGATTTACCATTGAGCCCCGGGTCTACCATCCCCCTCGCTCTCTTCACACAGGAAACTACATCTTGCCTGATGCAACGAATCATTTCCTGCCCTCAAAATGTCACTATATTGTTTTGAAATTTAATGCATCCACGGGGGAAGGAGACCTGAATATCTTAGATGATTACACTGATGGGCTCTCGCCTAATCCAGTTAATTTTATGAGAAACATTTTAAGATATCTTGATATTTCTTTGTCTGCCAACATTTGACTGATTTTTTGACTGATTTTTTGACTATTGCAGTCAAGCTCTCTGGTTGTGTGTGAAGTGGATGAGAGTCTGAAAGATAAACTGAAGAAGTTTAGATTTCGAAAAGAGACCAACAATGCTGCCATATTAAGTGAGTATCACATGCTAGTGGTGAATTTTTAGTTCCTTGCAAACCTCCACTCTTTCAATTTCATTTAATCCCTTTGAAAAACACATTTGTACTTTGATCAACCGCAATGTCAATATCAGTGTATCAGCACATGCAAAGTAGACGCTGAACCAAAAATAGAAAGGCCAATAATCATTTTAATTTTTCACAGTGAAAATAGACATGGAAAGAATGCTTGTAATCCTTGAGGAGGAGTATGAGGCAAGTGAATTCTTTGAACTTTGTCTTTTGCAGATGTTACATTCTGAGTTTAAATTAAAAAAAAAAAAAAAAATCACTTAAAAAACTGTCTTTCAGGATATCTCCCTGGATCAGCTGAGAGATGAACTTCCAGAGCGGCAACCCAGATATCCTCACAGAATCTCAGATCCATATAGCATTTAAATCCTCACTCAAAGCAAATTTGTAAGGCAACAGTACAATCAGAAAATCACTCAGACCAGACATGTGATTTCCTTAACAATAGTGCACATTTATTGTCTACAGCTACAAATATGTCCATGATGATGGTAGAGTGTCTTACCCTCTGTGTTTCATATTCTCCAGTCCAATGGGTAGGTAGTCATCTCTTTCTCAAGAATCGTGACTCTTGATAGGTTTTCTTGACTGGCCAATTAACAACTGATCTGATATCCAGTTTATGTAATCATACAGTGGTGAAGAATGTGACATGTAATGTATTTTACAGTAGAGTGTCCATGAAAAATGTGTAATTTTTCAATGAAATTTCACAATCCAACAGGGTGCAAGCCTGAACAACAGATGATGTATGCAGGCAGCAAGAACCAACTGGTCCAAGCTGCAGAGCTCACAAAGGTGACTGTCTCCAATATTGACCCACATTTTATTATGGGATGTCCAGTGTTGAATGTGGATATGTAACTAAGATTTACTACATATTTTAAATACATTTAAAGGTCAGCACCTCTTGTTACGTGACTGATTATTTGCAAGAGTGGTAACCAAAATATATCTTTAGCAAATCTCAGTGATTGAAATAGGCAATTATGTTTCTTGGTATGATGCAAAATTGACTATTTTTCAAACCTGGACCTGATAACAGTTGTTGGATCACAACATCTTATTCTTATTCGAAAGTTATTCATACTTTTAACTAGATCATTTATGATACATTTCTTACCTCCAAAATGTTTTGGATAAAAAATTAACTTGGAATAGTTGAGTAAAATATCTCCAAAGAAATCTAAATGTTATCCATATTTTGAATATAGTATTCTGTCTTTATTTCATGAGGTCTTTGAAACAAGAAACGCCGATGACTTGTCAGAGCAGTGGCTGAAGGAGCAGCTGGCATTTTTCCGCTGAATATGAATCTTCCAACATCGCTGAACTGTCAGGTTTCATTAATTGTAACTGCTTTCTGTGAGGTACCATCTAGCCTTCATTTATTACTATTAAATGACTTTCTCACTTAAGTTTGAATGTTTTGTCAGTCTTGCTTGGGGATCTTATTCAATTTGGACATTAAGTACCAAGATCAATTCATATTGTATTTCAACCAAATTTCTCTCTCAAATTAAGTTTGAAGTAAAACTCAAAATACTGACTTATTTACAGTATACTGGTGCACAGAAACTGCTGTAATGCATGGACTGGTGCTCAAAGCAGCAGCTAAATTCACAGGATTAGTTAGAGATTCATTATATCAGTTTAAACGGGGCATAAATAAATAAAACTTGTACCACACTTTCTTACAAAATGTTACCTCCATTTTATTATCAATCGTAAAACCAAAATACAATGACATGTCAAAAGCTGAGAATGACAACATTTTTTACACAATTCAGGGCTGAGTATCTGACAGATAAATGCTTGTGAAGCCGAGAAAATAAACAGGAATGCGTACAAATAATTACTACTAAGTGTATGCTAAATCTACAAATCAAAACTTTGCACAGATTTAAGTAGTTGATGTCCCCTGGTGCCCAAAAGCCACATGGATCTCCTTTACAGACTGCATTTCTGACTGTAAATCATCAAGAGACTCCAGTCCCAGCCTGAGCGAGTGCAGCTGAGGCTCTTTGAAACCAGCTGATCGGAGCTAAACAAAGAGATACGATACGCGACCACACAGTCTGGACAGGGGGTCTCATTCACTGTCGCTGGCATCACTGGAATCTGAACCTTGCTCACTCCCACTTCCGCTCTGAGCCCGGGCATCTGAATGGTCACTGCTGCGGTCGCTGTGCGCCGGAGAGCCGCTGCCGCTCCTCCGGCCCCTGTCGCCGCCCTCGTCCTCGCTCCCGCTGCCCTCCTCCCCGCTGCTCCTGGCCGAGTTCTTGGGCTCGTTGTCGTCGCTGTCGTCGTCACTGCCGAAGATCTCTTCCTCGTCCCGCATCTCTCTGGTCCTCTCCTCGCCGCTCTCGCTCCCGCTGCCGCTGACTTTCCTCCGGCGCTTCCCTCCCTCCTCGTCCTCTTCGTCGTCTTCTCCCCTTGGCTCTCGGTCTTCATCGTCCCTGTCGGAATCACTGTCGGAGTTCTCTGCCTCACTCCCACTGCCCTTATCTTTCTCGTCACCTGGAAAGACGACAAATCAAATGCAGATGGTGAATGATTTAGCGGATTTGTGCTGATTTTTCTTATTGTGCAATAGATGGCCGGTTCAGTACAGAATAAACAAAGAAAACATGTCGTATCTTAGTACAGAGGATAAAATAAGCAGACAACGGACCAGAGTCCTGCAAGTCTTTATCCATGTCCATGTCTTCCTCTTCATCTTCTGGCTCATGGTTCTCCAGCTGAGCTTTACGGGCTTCCTGAGGACGATATAGAGGAAAAATACCATCACTACACTATTACTGTCACAGGAAATGGTTAAGAATCCAAGCTTACAGGCATCACTATCGAACAGACAGTCTATCAGTTCTGATTAGCTGAATCATGTTTGAAACCACTGTGACCACATCAAAGTTCATTTACATAATGCACTAAACATAAACACCATTCATACCAGCATTTGTGTTCTTTTGTATCTGCTTTAAGAGATTGCCCGAGATCTATATTTTGTGGTTGAATAATATTTAAACATGAACATATTTTTCATCTATGATAAATACTGAACCTTTGCATTCTATTAATAATAAATATGTTAAGTGTTGGGCTGAACAACAAATCTCAGCTGTCTAAAATAAAACAAAAACAAACAGAAAAGAAAGCATTGTTGATTAGCTTATTAATTTCATAAGATGGCACCAATGTGAACATGAGCCTTAAATAAATCATATTTTAGTAAACATAATTTATTGAATCGTTCCAAACAACAGAGTCCTGGCTTAAATGTACTATTCCATAACAACATTTTAAAATAATAACAAAACCTCAAGGCTGAATAACTAGAAGACTCACCTGGGCTTCCAGCTCCTTCTCGTTCATATCTCTGTGCTTACACACGAGCACAGCGTTTGTGGTGGACTGAGCTCCAGCCTTGGCTCTCCTCTTGCTCAGACGCACTCTGCAATGCACAACAAAGTGTCAGAAGACACGGCCAAACACAGATTCTCGAAAAGTCTACCAGACCAGAGTTGTTGTTTTTTACCTTAACAACTGACACTAAAGTTACTACACCAAAACAAAACACATAAGTTGTAAATGTAAATGAATTTCCTATTATTAATATAAAAATGTCCGCTTCTTCATAGTGAGGTGCAACGACACACAAGCCTCTTGTCATTATTACCTGGTCTCCAGCTCATTGTAGTAAACACCATCTCCGTCTCTGAAGATGAAGAAGTAGTTCTCCTCATAACCCTTGCTGGCTTTGTTCTTTACGTTCCAGTTGTATTCCCTGGCTATCTTGTAGTCATACCTGAAACACAGAGAAAAAAACAACATTAATAATAAATACTTGTTGACTGACTGGAATTAATCTGAGAACTGCCCACTCAGCACCCATTGCACTCCTGGCCAGCCTGGAGGGGGTTTCTCTGTCTCTCTGATCCATTCCATTTTCACATTTTTCGCATTTTAAGTATTGTTGGGATTTTTTTCTTGCCTGAAAAGAGGGTTCAGACCGGGTGTGTTTTGTTTTCTATTAACTGTAGGCATGTAAAGCCCTTTGAAACTGTAACAGTGTTTAAGGGCTTTATATAAATTGGAGCTTGAACTTGTTGGTATTTGAGATTTAAATGAACAGGCACAGCAAAGAAACAATTAAAGGTGATTATTGTCGATTGAAAAAATCCATCGATGTGATATCTTAACTTACAGTTCATCTGGCATATAATCCACCTCCTCGTCTGTATCTCTCTTGCGCTTGCGAAGTGTTTCCTCATTTGGCAGGAAGTAGGCCACAAACTGGTTTCCTTCCTCATCCATCATACCTCTGTAAAACGACAGAACATGTAGATCAGGGTTCACAGAGAAAAAAACTGCATATAAAAACATATCCACACAACTGGTGTTTTCTACACACCTGATCATGGCCTGAGACATCATTTCAACTCCTGCAGGTCCCGACATGTCTTTGGGTGCAGGATCAGAGTCAAAGATGACCTGAGCACATGGGTTGATCCACATCTGGGGGAAACAATGCACATATAAAATCAATATCCAAAACCGCAGTGTGCAAACAATGACAGTGAGCATCGCCTTGGAATCACTGAACAGTTCAATAATACTAATGCAGGAGTGGAGAGTAACAAAATGTCTTTACCCAAGAAATGTGAGGGCCCTATTTCAGTTGATTTTGTGGTAATTCAGGAAGATTTATACTTTCACTCCACTACGTGGGTATGGTTACACGTAATTCTCAGGAAATATTGTTCACTCTTTCGTTTACTTCAACAGTAAAGACAATCTGAGAACAAGCTCTTCAGAGAAATTAACAAGGAAAGAAAGTACTGACAAAATGTGTAATCATACCAGACAAATGTAATAAAAGAGTAATTTAAATGGCTATTGTAATTAAGGGGAGTCCAAATAAGTCAGCCAAAGATATAACAAAGTATGTAAGATATTATGGGGTAAGTCATATATTTTAGTAAGAGTAATATGTAATGCATCACTAAATGGGAAGTAACGGGTCAAGTGGAGATTTTGTCTAATTTTTCAATAGCAATTGATGGGTTAATTTCTGAAGTGTGTTATGCCACAGATTTTCTAAACATAAAGTCATGTCTTCTACACACATTAACACACATCAAAAGCATTTTTAGCCTGTGTCTACTCTTTATGTCTGGTTCTGGTGTGGTCATGAGGGAAATGATGAAGAAGTCTGTTTTTATGTTTGTTTGTTTGTTTGTAAGACTGCACTTGCACTATTTTCTGCTGCACCCCCCTATTCCCACAAGTCGTTACACCAAAACCGCCTGCCAGCCAATGCAATCTGAATTTAGCCAGTAACCATCTTGGTTCACCATACAGGCTGTAATTTTTGTGACCTTACGGAAAAGCCCTATGAAAGATTTCCATAAATGCTGAGGGTGATTAGATTTAACAAATAGGCCGGGAGTACACAAGCTGTTTTGCAGTCTCTTTTGAGCAGCTGATGCATGGATGCCTGACACTGCAATGCATCAGAAACCAGGCAGTGACATTTTTCTACTCTCAAGTAACATTTTTCTACTTCTCAATTTAGAGAGAAATAAAATGGCAAATTTGATAAAAGAAGAAAACAACAGAACATGCGGGGAAACAAATAAAATATAGACAGTGTAAAATGCAATATATGTTAAAAGGCTATCTCACCTTAAAGTCAGGGAACACAGGCAGTACCTCCACAGGAGTAACTCTGGGTTTACTGTAGTGCTGGGAGATCTGGAGACAAAAACAACAACACATTTACAGATCCTAAAATGATTTCCCCCCATTTGTTTTACAAGACAGGTAGACTACAAAAACATTCATATAAACAGCAACAGCCCGGGGGAGTAATTACAGAGGGCCTACATTCCCTGCTGGTTTTAGAGATTCAAACTGCCAGCACTGTGTTCAGATGCAGGCCTCTGCAACTATCACACTACTGCCATCTGGACCAGCATAACCTTTAACCTATCAAAGAGAAATCCTAGTAAGAGGAAGGGCTCAGGCTTCAGAGTAAGGGAGCAAAGATGCATAATGCACAGGCAATAGTGTTTCATGGGGAGAAACAGTTTGAGCATTACATTTTAAACATTTTAAAAATCAGCTCATTTTCACTAATTATCGGAGGACGCCTGTAAGGCTGTATTTCCACATTATGTAACAAGTAAAAATAATTTAGAAGAAAATTATATTGGCATATGAAATTGCAATTCTTTTCCCCAAGGTGGGTTCATATTCCCAGGTTGAAACTACAGTGCAAGGCTGGCCATCTGTACATGGTGTACAAACAGCAACGCTTTGGTTAACCAAGCAATATGCCCTCTCACCGATTTCTGTGCATCCTCAAATGTCTTCTCAATGGCAGCGATCTGGCTGTCTCTGTCTTTGTAGATTTCCTCTTCTGTGAACTGCTGTTTGACAGACACTCCAATTCTGAGAAAAAAGACATTTAAGTTGTAGAAAAAGTCACATAACTTTTCAACAGAAGTAGGTAATTTTAAGGATATCAGGCCTGTTCAGTCTCACTAACTTACTTGACTTCCACTTTCTCATTGGAGACGCCATATCTGTTAAACTCTGTAGAGATGTATTCTGTTTTTCTCATCCATGGGACAACTTTGGCGTGCTGCTGTGACCTTCAGACGAAAGAACAAAGGGTTAAGTCTATATGCTGCATACAGTTCTACAGTAGTGGTTCAACAGGATGCCATGCATTTTGCGACCCTACCTCTTAGAACTGGATGGAGCCTGAATGTCCTCTTCCAGTAGCTTTTCATCAGCTGGATCCAAGACAACTGAAAACAGCAAAGGGTTTAATGAACCAGCAAAGACTCGCATTTGGTGAGCAAATGATATGGCAAATGTCTGCAACTGAACACTTACTGTTGGGGTCTATGCGGTAGGTGTCTGGGTTGATGAGATCAATGGTGACTCCGAGGTCTGGCTCGGTCAGGAGCTCATGCTTGTGCTGCTTCTCTAGAGAGGTGGCTTTATACTGTACAAACCTGTCACAGCAGAATAAGAGATGTCAGCCCATGTCTGTGTTTGCTAATATCTACTCTAGGGACAGTGAAAGAAGAGACTGCAATAAGGTCACCTGTGCTGGTCAAATGGATATGTGATGAATTTTGGATCAAAAGGGATATCAGGCAGGCTGTTGCAGTATTTCACCCGACAGACAACTCCTGACCTGTTAAAGGAAACAAATGTGAACAACACACAAGGCCTCAGTCAGCCTGACACATTTTTAGATACGACTACTACTTATAAAGAGTCATATTCCATAACAGCCCAAATGATAATACAGACTTAATATTTTTTAATACACTTACCTCTCTGGGACAGTTCTGTGAGAGGACGTCCTGCTGTGGGTGGAAATACAGCTGTATGTTATAATTGTCACAATTTCTCTTAACTTACTGCAAGAGACTGGCATATTAAGACCACATAATTATCCTGCTGTGTTTGTTCACTGTCCTTTCTGTGCAACAACAGTGAAATCCTCTTGGCAGACCATCTCTTATATTGCTTGCCCAAGGTAAATTATGTTCATGTTTGTTTTGTTATGACTAACAGGGAGAGAACCACTTCTTTTTACAGTTTGGAGGCTACTAAAAACCACTTCTTTACTACTTCTATCAATTACTACTACCAGGTTCCCACCTAAAACGTTTGTCCTATGTAATACCAAACTAATAAACAACTGTATATAGCCTTGCTAAAATGTCTCAAATGTTAGTCTCAGAATCTGTCTTATGATCACGTGCATGTCTCTCAAAACAAGCGAACACGTGAAAATTCTGGATGAAATGATGCCATTAATTCCCAATGCAGTTCCACTCGCTCCACTCATTTAGTAGACATTATCTTGAAACCATGTGAAATAAGGTATCCAGAAAATTGTGAAAATAACTAAGAAAATAACTGAATGATGCTTGACTCATGAAATTTGTTGAAATTCAAGGTGGTGCCTCCCCACCGGTCGGATGCACATAAAACACTGGAACGACGTCCAGACACGTTATTTGAGTGACCAGCCATATAAATATAACTTAATGTAATTAGCTATTCTCCTTAGACTCTCAAATGTCAGTGTCAATAATAGTTACCTGCACAGTCTGTGTCACTACCATTGTGTAGAGTTAGCTAACGTTAGCGGCGCTAATCAACAACTAAAGGACTGCACTACCTCAAATACTCTGTGCATGTGAGGTGAGCGATAAGATAGAAGGTCATTTGATTTGCTTCTGCTTTTAACAAACACGTTTGACTGGTTAGTTACCTACCTACTACCTGTAAAGTTTGGTAATGTTAGCTAGCACTTCGGGTTAACAACTAAGTTAGCACTATATCTGAATTAGCATCTTGTAACTTAACGATGGTATGGCTTGTTACCAAGGTAACGTGACCGACAATGTGATCGCTTACGCATATTAATCACATATAACGTTGGCTGTGTTGGCATTAGTTAGCTAATCGTAGTAACTTACTATTTGTTTTATGAAGAAAGCTGGCTGACTAACTTTGGGAAAGCTTTTTTTTTTTTTTTTTTACCTGTGGCCGTCTTCTCGTTGAGCTTGTGTCTGGATAGTTGGAGCCATGTTCAACAAAAATCGCTCACAACTGGCAACACAGTTCCGTACTTGTACAAAAAAATAAAATCACCCCCGATGATGATCGTGGCTCGACTTAAAACAACATAAATTACAATTTAACGCTACACCACAATGTGCACTTGTTTTTTTAGATCCGATATGTTGACCCCGGTCTTTATTTGGAGTTCAGTTTCATCAGGACACAATTTTATATGCAGCGCCCCCTACTGCCCTGGCATGTCAGGTAGAAACATCTGACACCACTCTGCTCAGTGCAGCTTCTAGTTTATTTAAGCAAAAATACTTGCTTTTATTCAGCATCGAAATGAATACAAAACAGCGTACACATACTTCCTCTCAGATAGAAAACGAACACAATCTTATCAGTTTTTTTTAAAAGCAGAGTTTAAATGTAGGGGAGCAAGCAGGGACACACAAATGTCTGTGCAAACCACCATCTGGTTCTCTAAGTATAATTTCACCATTATTTAATCTCTTGACTTGAACAGTAACATACCTTGTTCATTCATCCATTTCATTAATATCATAGGGTACAATTCCCGCCATTTTTCATCTATTTCTGGACAATCAGTGAACTTGACAGTTCTTTGCACAAAAACATTTGTGAAGCCTTGATCTATCCCACAGACACAGACACACATGTAAACTCATTAAACACAGCTCACCCAATTCCAACATTCACAAACAGTTTGTTAAAAGGTTATAACATTAAACATTCAACAAAAAATCAGTCTGATAATTGGTTAGAACATTCATAGGCCTAACCGATAACAAATTTACTGCAATTCGATATTCAAAACACAAATATAGCTGTGAATAGTGAACTGTGGTTTCGCATGGTGATGGGATGAAATTCCATTTATATGCAAGTCTCAATATAGAGTTCAGAGGAAAAAAAACATTGAACCCATCCATCCAAGCATTTTCCATCATACTCGTCATCCTTCACCAACATCTGAAGTCAAAAGATAAGTGTTTAATGTTACATACACACTTATCATTCATTAAGAATCTCCTCTTAGATCTTAGTTTCTCTTTCACTGTTGCTGCAAATTGCCACCCACTTATCATTAAAAGTGGGCCTATGTTTAGTTATGTTGACAAGGGCCATGCACTACAGTGTGCTAGGCAGTCAAGTGCAAAGGAAATACAGCTACTGATTTTCATTATCATAGGTTCATGAGATGCATAACTCCAACAGCCATCTATAAAAAAAAATCCTTTCCATCGATTCCCGAGTTTTCCTCTGCCTCAAGTCTGCATCTGTCTTTGTATGCTGTTATCAACTCTGTGAGGACAGACGAGAAAAAGAGATTAGACCTTGCATATAGGTATGCACAGTTCATACTCTGAAACATTATTGTATAAGCTCAATGTCCTTTTAGTATTATGGTCAAGAGCACCCAAAAGTACATCGGGGTCAACACACAGTTCTCACCTGCTCAACATGTAGAGCATCTGTCCAGGATCATCTGCAAATACCCTGTAACATCAAGGAACAGATATGATTAAAAACAAAACAAAATATCAAACATCTCCTCATTGATCCATGGATTATGTTCTCTAGCATTTCAGCTCCCCTAAAGATGTCATTCAATCCCCATATTACAGTGAAATGTACAACTGTCAAGTTACGTATTGTTTGTTATGCATCACAGCTACTGTCTGCATGGATGATTTGGAGAACCCAAGAGTCTTCTCTTACCCATCTCCCCAGTGGTAGAATGCTCTGTCCTGGTAGAATATACACAAAAACAGCCACACACTTATTGTCTCGACCCAGAAGATGACAAACAGGAACCATAGTGATGAGAGCAGGACTTCACACAACATCCTGGAGATCTGTGGTCAGGACAAGAGAATGGAGAATACAACAGTTGATATCATAAAGATCAATGTTAGACATCTGGCTTGGTCACAAATCACTTAAGTCTGACCCTTGTGTAGCATCACTTCTTACAGCTGTTTTAACCTCCTCTACAATGAAAAGTTTTAATTCCAGTAGTTTAGGACATACTAATTCAATAACTGAAATAATTAAAAATTACTGCATTTCTGTTATTGGAGTATTAGCTGCTTTAACTACGTCAGCTGTAACGTCAAGACAACTAGATATACGTTAGCTGATGCTTCAGTTACTAACAGAACTTGAATAGATTCAAGTTCTAACTTAACTACATTTACAGTTATAAGCAAACGAAAGTCCAGAGTTCTGGTCTATGGTTCAACCATATTAGCTCATGTTAACCACATCAAACCATTAACTAGTTAACACCACATAACGTTACCCCGACTTTAGGCTTGATCACAGTCACAGTGATTCTTATTAATGTCTTTGGTGCAGCAAAGAATATTTATTGTTCTAACGTTAGCTAAGCAAGCTAGCTTAGAAAACTAACGTTTGTAATGTCAGCTAAGCTTGAGCTGGAAGTCGCCGTTGTAGCTAGCTAATCGATTTCTACACTGCAGTCTGATGTTAATTTGCCCTAGTTTTAGTCTGCGGCACTTTGTGAACGTGCACCTTCATCAGGAACGTTATGTGAAATATCTTTCAGTTTATGCTGTAAGGCTATTTGATGTTACTTACTCGAGTCAAAACTTATCAGACGGCATTCCTTTTTTCAAGCTAGCTAAACATTCACTTTTGTTTACAATGCTCTCACATTTCACGTTGCATGTGTTTCCGGTCCTGGGACCAGTCAGAGCAGAGGTTCCCAAGTTGGGGTACAGGGACCTCCGAGGGCGTTCCAGAGAGTCATTAGCGATGGAATTTAATTTCTCTGACAGGCGTCAGCAGAAAGAAAAAGAGCAGCATTATTATTTTCATGATGGGTTTTATTCATGTTGTATTTGAACGTTTATCCTATTGTAAAGCACGTACTGATCCAGGTTTTGAAAAATGCTATAAAATACCTTTTATGTTCGACCCACCTATAGCAGACGGAGAAATAGACACACACGCAAACACACTTGTATGTAGATATGAGCATGATTTAGATCTTCAAGATTTTTTAGTTATTTCTTCAGTACCCACTAATCACTACTTTAACTGGCACTAGCCTCTAAATCAAATCTTGTAATTATTATTCATTGGTGAGTAGTTATTTATTAAAGACTACTTATATTAATGTTCACTAGTGATACTACATGTTGCTACTAAATAGGGCTTTTTTTATCATACCATTTTCATTTTGACTGGTAAAACCTTCAACTGCATCACTAGCATGTTATGACTGGTCATAATTTTATGTTCAAAAATATGTAGTTATAACAAAAATGTTGTCTTCATTTGGACCAAAAAGTACATGTTACTGGCCAATGTGGAACAGCAACGAGTATATTAAAAATAATAATAATAATAGTAATAAAAAATATTGACAACCAATTAAAAATGAATGTATAACTAGTAGAATGCCACATGTTATGGCCTCACATTATAATACTGACATGGAATAAGTCACTTTGCTTGGACCATTATCAATAAATGTATAGATCAGTCCAGACAGACAGGCTGCACAAAAAGACTGCTCATCAAGAACCAACATGTATTCACAACCTTTATATACCTTAAATATTCCAGAGTCCAATAAAAACACAGAGAAAATTATACTAAAATTACTTTATTACAGCTGATTTCTGTTCAATATCCCTCTGCCAACACAATGGTAATTATAATACAAACAAAATAGTACATTTGATCCTAGTTTCTTTTTTTATTCTTCTGTTTTATGAATCTTTTTACACAATTTATATCCACTTTTAGTACTTTTCCATCTCTTATGTAGTATCTTCATAATCTCTCAGACATTCAATAACATGTTTCACCATCTATACAGTTTAATACAGGTTAAATGAGTTGTAGTGGTAATGTTGTGCCAAAGAAGAATACTGACATCTTCAAAGAAATGCAATCTCTCTTTTCATAATTTGCCTGTCACCACGTCAAGCCTCTTTATATTGGCCACTGGACCAGAACCAACTGGTTTATGTTTCATACATTTGATGCCATCAGCCCAATGATAGGTATAACCATGGAGATGAAACAATGCAGTGGTGTCTGGGCTTGGCAACTCAGGTATGGCACAGTGTTTGACCAGAGTAAGGATCTCCATTTTCTGTTGCCGTTTTTCATTCAGTATCCCATATGCTTTCAGTCAGTAGGACAAAATTTGACATCAATGTTAAAGTAAAAAATAATAATAATAAAATAAAATCCAGGTTGGTGTAGAGGTCTTATGAATGACAATTATCAACAACATCAGACTCCCTCACACAGAACATTGACTTAAAAGTGAACAAAAGTGTGCATAAAACTTAAAGTTGGCATTACATAAGTGAGGTTTGATTGGCCTGACATTCAAACTATTGGCCTTGGCTTTTGACTTAAGGTAAGATCCCAATAATCTTAAATACATTCCCCTTTTCTTTACTGAATACTAGTAAATCAGAAAAGACTCAATGAATATAACCTGTGTTACAGTAGCTTAAGCTATTCACTTGGTGTTACAACGAAAACAAAGAAGGAAAGTGTTTGAGAGTTTTGGGACAAAACCTGAAGTATGTAACATGATGTACTCTTTCTAAGGAGGGCAGGGTATATACATTTGGAAAATAAAAATCCCACCTCTTAAAGAAAAGATCCCAGCATTTTTGTGCCCTTAAATGTGACAGAAATGTATCACAGCATGACATTCAAAAAGAGCCAAAATCTGAGCAGTTAAGAAGCTAGTGGCTGAGTGGATGAGCGGAATGGGGAGAAATTGTCAAAAAAAAAAAAAAAAAAAAAAAAAGGCAGAGGAAGAAGGGACTCTGCAATAATTTCCAGAAATGTCCAGTTGACAAAATAAGTGGCATTTAAAGAAAATGACAGCAAAAGCATGCATATATAGCATTTTGAGTCAGTGTACACAAAACAAGAATATCTTCCATAAGCTATTTTCAGACAACTCAATGCCATTTTCACTTCGAGAGCGAAAGGCTTTCTAATATCAGTGTAGTCTGTCAGTTAAATAATGTTAGTTTTAGAAATTCTTTTCTCGTAATGAAGTTTAGTTTTTAAATGTTTTATCTCGTAAAAATATACACAATATGAACATTTAGCTCCAGCTTTGTGATTCATGGGAGGATATATCCTAATATTCTCTGGATCATTACCTTTAAAGGCCTAGTCAATATTTAAGTGTTTCAGAAGCTCTATGTGGAAACTGAAAAGCCCCACTTATGTAGGGAGACTGTAGCGTAAGAGGGTTAAGGGGCACTGGATACTCTAATGAGTTTCCATCTCCAAATTTTCCATCACAGAATCAACAGGGAAAAGAAATGGTTCAGGAACATTTTCTTGTCTATAATAGGAGAATAGGAGGAATTAATAGGGGTATCAAAAGGACTATTTAAGTGCTTTTGCCACATTTATTCACTTTGAAAACTGCTGATCTTACTGAGTGTCTGCTTAGTCCATGTTATATTTACATGCTACAAAGCCACAATGACAACATGTGCTTGATTCACACACCATTGTTCTTAGGTATTGATGAGATGGTTTAGCATTGATTATCCTACGTAGCACCGTTTGAGATTTAGTGTTGCTTGGGTGGGCTCCAAAATTTGTTTGTAGTTTTCAGTTCTCATATTTTAGTGTTGCCAAGCCTGCTGTCATGGTCATGACAATTAGTTTAAACAAACAGCCTGCACGTTATTGTCTCTCTTCAGTAAGGTTAATTTCTCTGATGAAAATAATGGTCATGACTAGAAAAAAACATATTCATCATAAGTTACCCGCAGCATCCTCATATCTTATCTAAGCTGTATTTCACGATTAAAAAGACATGAGAGATTCAGATACATGTAGGTTGCCCTGTACTCGGTCTTGACTGCGCTTCAGAAATCATTCCTAAAATCACAACAAAGGTTAGCGAGACTATTTCTTGACCATTTCCTCCACTCAACTACATACCAACAAAAAAAGAAAAAAAAAAAGTCAAATATCCATTTTAATATTATACATATTTAGCTGTTTAAAGTGCTTTGAAAAGGCAGCAGTTTTAAAAGGCACTAATAAAATCAATAGATCATTTCTAGGGTCCTTATTAAAGGCAAAGGAGTCTACTCTTTCTTCACAAACCATCATGTGGAGTTACACATTAACATTCTCCTGAAAGCAGCTGTCCCCAAGCTCACCCTCAGAGTACCACCACTCTAAACCTGTTTGTCAGACCTATAAATAATTACTGATATGAGCAACATATTTTCCTTTTTTTCACAATCTGTAAGACTTCATAAACACAGTAAATATAACAATAAATTTGAGAAGGAAAAAAAAACAAACTTTGGGACTGTTTTTGTCAGCTAAAAATGCCAGTGTATAACATTAAACTTTAAAAAAGTTAAGAAAACGCTGAACTAAAAATATACTGGCATTTATCTCAAATTGCTGATGAAATTTAAAACATTAAAATATAAACATCTGACTAAGACTGATCTCTATTATCAAAGGTTAAAAGGCACAATATTAGAGTTGTAGCATTACTATTAAGCCTGAAACTGTTGAGATTAGTTTATTTGGCTCTGGATTTGTAAAGTCTCATTTTGGCTGACCAGGAAACCAAGTGAAATATAACTACTGAAAAAAGAAGGCATCTAATTTATCACAATGACCATTACAGCAGGCTGGCATCGGGGTAGCAAAGCATCTTGGGTTAGAACTGCTGGGGCTTTAAACACCATGTGAGAATAGGCCAGCGTATGAATGAATGTGAATCAGGGGATTTTCTTAAACACAATTAGCTTACTGTGATTGCTTGACACTACATTTGTAAGGACATAGTTAACACATGTCAAAGGCTTTTTAACAGTGTTTCATGTGCAAAATGAGAGCAATGGCTGTGAATAGCACAAAATATATATTTATAAAAATGATTTCCATATGAGAGCTGTAAATGAAAAAGGTGGGAGTATTTTGTGTTGACACTCAAACATGTAAAAACAAATTAAAGGATCTGTATGTGTGCTGATAAACTGCTGTGAGGAGGGGCCGTACCTCTTCCAGCCCTTTTGACCTGAGCAACATTTATTTCATCACACATCCACATCTGTACATGGGAATAACGGAGGGGAGATCTAACAGAGAGAGATAGAGTTGTAGAGCGCAGCCAATACTCTGTCTCACTGTTTACTTGATTCTACGTCTCCATGCTCAGGGAATCTATGTGTAGGAAAGGTGTGACCCGTTAGATATTTGAGAGGTGACACTTGTACTCCTGCTCATGCCCTGCTCACTGCGCCCTCCTGAGGCTGTCCTCCTCATTGCTTGGGGGCTATTCTGAACACCTCCGCTGCTTCGGGACACCAGGGCTCCTGCTGATGGATGAACCCATGGCTGGGGACCCCCACCTCCCTGCATGCCTTGCCCCCAGCCTTGCTGCATAGGTGCCCCTCCCTGACTGGAGTGATAGTGGTGATGACTACCTTGGTGGCTCGCCCCTGCCCCTGAGCCACCACTGCCCCAGTGTGGCCCGTGGGAGCTCCCAGACTGGTGCTGCGGATGGTGACTCCACGTTCCTGGGGCCCCTGGAAAGCTATTGCTAAGGGCTTCTGGGGAGAGATTTGACAGCACCATGTTGCTGAAGCCCAGCCGCATGCTCTCTGAGTCAAAAGCCTCTATCTCTCGGGCTTGACGCTCCAGAAGGCTCCGGATTCGCTCCAAACGTTCGTTCTGCAGGGACAACATCTCCTCCTCAATCTAGAAACAGAAGAAAAACAGTAAATGAAAGTGTTCATATACATGTGTGAAATGTGTTCAATAGAGACTGATCAGGAATGTAAAGTATTTGTTCAAGGCCTACATGATTCCCAAACTGCAGCTGGAACACTGTCTGATTTTCTAGTTTACTTATAATATGATGTAACTCTCCCATCTACAGATTTGACAACTGCTTGCAAACTTGCCCACTGTGCAATTCACATAAATTTATTAATGGGTTTGTTGAGCAGGTTAGTGTTTAGTTGTTGGCTATGTAAGCTTTTTTTTTTTTTTTTTTTCCAAAAATGTGCAGTCAACATGTGGAATGCATGTAAAATATGTTGTCCACTCTTCCTCTGATAATTATTTCCTGACTAATTTCTGTATTAATCTCCATGAAACAACAGGTACCTCTACTGAAGAAATCTGATCTTTGAGGCATTCTCTACTTAGCAGATCTGCCTCATAAGTGACAACTTTTTAAAAGTAGATCACTTTGAAAATTTAGCAGCCAACTGGCAGACAGAATGGATCAAAGAAGATTATGAGCAAAACAACTGTGAATTTAAGGATCAGTGGGTTCACTTGCCAAAGTGTTAATGCAGTTAGTACTGCACATCTTATTGATTTCATTAGGCATACAGAAATTTCATGAACTCAAGCACTAAAGAGGGTATTTGGTTATGTAGCTGCATTTTGGACAACAACACAGAGAGGTGGTGCATGGAGGTGGGTCTTTAGAGCAGGTGTATAACACTATCAATGAATAATGAATAATGTAGGACTTTAATGTCAGTATGAGATGTAATAAATTAATGTAGGGCAGAGAGGACAGGTGAAGGCTTTGGGGGGGCATGTCACTGGCTATTTATAATTAACGAAAGCTTCTCATAAATATATTCTCTCATAAATATATAAGACAGCCTATGAAGAAAGGTTTAACAAAGGAGTGAAAAAGAACCACAAAAGCTCCAATATTTGAAACAGACAATGCAGAAAAGTTTTTTTTTAAAGACCCTGACAATGATTTCAGTTTTTTCGAGTTATATCTGCGTGATGCCACAAGAATATCAAAACCTTTTACTCAGACCCAAAATGAGATAGGGAATTAGGGGATATCTGGTGCGCCTGGGATGAACAGAGGCTGGTGCACTCCTTACACAAAACGTTATCAGGCTCACAACCAAACACTCAAATAATGGATTGCCATTAAGAGAAATAATGGAGGTGAGCAGCTATAACACAAAGCTCACGGCAGAGCTACTTAATACCTTATGTCAGGAAGCACAAGCACTGTCCCCTTTCTATTACAAATTTGAATTTCTAATATCATGCAGTCCTGCTGGCCCAAAGAATTGGTTAACATTGGGGTCCATCTTGTTAATGGGAGCCTTATTTTTTAGAATTGTCTAGATTTACATTAACAACATTTGGAAGTTCAAACTTTGTCTTTAAAGCTCTTAAACACAGGTCAATTTAATATATCTTTCATTTTCTTTAAAGGGATCAGGGAATACAAAAAAACTTGTTCTAAAACTCTCTTGCCAACAGTTCAAACAAGTATTAAGGAAATTTTGTTTGCCTAGATAAAAGAGGCACTTGAACACCGAGTACGACCAAAGCATTTGGAATTTAAGTTATGCAGGTTCAACTACAGTGAACGAATCTGTACCATACTGATCAGAGCAATGAATAATTTATAAAGACCTTCTGTTCCAGTAGGGCCCTCCTGAGCGACACCCTCTGCTCCAGGTCCTTCCTCTCACGGTCATGCTGGGCATCTGTCTGCATCTTGATCTTGCTCTGGTAGGCATTGAGAAGCTCCAACTCCTGCTGTAGCTGCATTCGTAGAACCTGGCACTGTGCCTCTTGAGCCTCATCCAGACGGAGCTGAGGACAGAGAGAGGATCAAGGCCCAATAAACAAAAGCATATGCAATCATAACTGGTTAGGACACATCCTTTGAAGTCAGCTAATTTTGGCACCTTCATGTCCATACTTCACAACTCTGAGATTCTGCATTCCTGAGATTCCCAGACTTACCGCCTGAGTGGAGAGCATCTCGTTGATGGAGTGGTCATACTGCTCTGCCAATATGGCAAGTTTGCGGTGCTGCTCCTGCTTCAGACGCTTCAGGACAGCCTTGTGGTCTGACTTTGGTGTGCTCTCTAGTAGATGGTTCCTCAGTGCCTTATACTGCCGGGTCTGGATCTTACAGGTGTCCTGGAACTGCTTCTTGATCTGTAGCTCTTTGGACTGTCATATGGCACAAGTGTGGGGGAGAAATGTAGCATGACAAATTCTTTTACATTTTAGAGCAAACATGAAACAGGACTGAAATGGAAAACGCATTATACCAATTAGGTCCAAATCGATATGGTTATTGTGGGTTTGAATGTCTTAACTGGGAGCTGAATTTTTTTGTGATTACCAGTTTAAGTTTTAAGACAGCAACACATTTTTATTAAAATTCTTGTAAACATTCTAGTAATGAGAATCAGAATACTTTAATGATCCCCTTGGGTAACCAGAGTAAACACAGACACACAAGGCTGAAAACATTTTCATTAAAAACAAATTTTTACAATAGTAAAAAAGAAAAACACACCACCATAGCAACAAGATAACATGTTTGTTTTGTTGTGCAGTTGTGCCGCCCTACTCGCTTGCCTGTTTTTCCTGTCTCTAATCTACATCATTCCATGTAAATGCAACATGAGGACACATTTTCGTGCTATTTATTGCAGTTCTGCATTCAGCACTTGACATCAGAATTTAAGTTAAGATGAGTTCTCACCTTAAGGCTCCTGGGCTGCTGGCGAACCTCCAAACCGTGCTTACGACGGAGTTCTCTCTCCCTCCTCTTATTATATTCCTGCTGGTTCGTGAGCTCTGTCTGGTGCTGCAGGCGGATCAGCTCCCCCCTCATCTTTTGGATGGTGTTGAGCTGGCGAAACTCCAGCTCCTGCATGGACTCATGGTGCCGTAAAAGCATAGCATGCTCTAAGTCCTTCTGGGTCTGACGCTTGTTTAGCTCCTAAATAAGAAAACATGGAGGGACAAAGGACAAAGAGAATGTAATAAGCCAAAAATAACACAGGAGAAAATAATTAAAGAGAAAAATCTGTAAGTTAATGAAATACAAATGCACTTGTGAGCATAATTTCTGGAAAATTGTACAAACTGATATGTTCCTGTGATCATACACTCGGTGTTAGGGTAGTGGAATATAAATGTTCAAAGAGGGAGGGTCCAGCTGCGGCCCACATCTTTACATTTTGCAATGTAAAGATGCAATACATTTTGCTTGTGGATCATTTCAGCAGCAGACAGAACACTACAGGTAGACAGGAATATTAATTTTCTTGGTTTATTTATGGCAACAGGGCTAATCAGTGTGTAAGATGCATGTATAACTTTAGACTGAAGTATGACCGACAGCGGGGGCACTACATGCAAGTAAACATAGCCAGTGAAAGGTATAATAGTATTTTTTTCTGGAATCTCATAACAAGACCAAGCTGCAAACCTCCACTTTCAGTCACCTCCACAGCCCTTCCAATTGAACATTAAAATTAAAATGAACAATTAACAAAGCAGTAAACTCAACATCATTTTATAGTAACATCAATGTGTGACAAGTGTAGTCAGCAGTGTGTTTATAGTGTAATTGATCTTAATTCTTTTTGGGCTGCAGTGTGCCTGTTGGCACAGTGTATGGTGTCAGCATGGCTGCTGGTATATTGGCATTAAAATGTTTTGTTGGCATGTACGCTTTTAGTTGTCAGTTGCAGCTGACATATTAATTGTTAGTGACATGCTTGCTCTAGCTAAAAGAGTATCTGTGCTGAAGTCCAAAATCTACCTAATGAATAAGACATACTGTATAAAACATGGAAACCAATGATTATCTCTTACGACTGAGACAGAAGTTACGCAAACAAGGGTATAGATATGTAGCTGGAGTGAGTGATACCCTATTCTTAGCTCTTTGTATGGATCTGAGTAGGCGGTTCCATGCTAGAGGGGTCGGCTGTTCTCTTAGCTCATTGTTGCTGAAATTGAGAAAAACATCAGAAATTGCTGAGTAATGTTTCGAACTATAGATAAGCCTGAGTGTTGGTATATGGTAGTGTAGGTGGCTTAAGCTGTATTTGGTGTTGAGAGTGGATATGGACAGGTGTGGTTCTGGGATGTGCAGCGTCACAGGCCAAATTCAATAAAACATCTGTGACGGAGTGGCCATCTTGATCCCCAGTGGCATGGCTGCACTCACACACTCAACCCTGTAACATTTAGATTAGGTGGCGGGCGGTGCTGCCTGTCTGGTCTGATACAAATCCCGTGTCTTGGTAAATGCCAACTCTCAACATTGCCAGACACAACTCTTCGCAGTTTTTCACAATTTCCTCTAACAAGTCCCCAAAGTGACACATCACACATTTTGGTGAACAGTCATTCCCAGAGCATTGCTGTGTCCTCTCAGTGACCTTGGTTGTCATGACAATTACTGACACTCATTAAAGGTCAAGGCGTTCACTCAGAACTTCCACGGATTTTATACATACCAATGAGTGATTAAAATAAACTTCTAGACATGATTTGGACTGCACCAGGAGCACCAAAGAGTAGTGCCTGAAGCTAAGCTGAACTATATTTAAAAAAATCACCAACTAAATTCAGATATATGAACAAAACTAGTAATTACAACTGAAAAGCTAGAACTGGTAAGTACCAGGATGTTGATGAAATCATTTGATAGATTACTTTGATAGAATAGATGTAGATAGACTAATTTGGGGGTCACTTCTTAATTAACCATAGAAAAGTCATGCTACTGCAACATACACCCAGAATGAAATGTTCACTTCATGCTTGTACAGCAACCAGCCTTTCCATGCAGAGCACATAGTGCAAAAGCACTCCAAGCAAATACTGAAAGAAAGCTTATGTAAACACTTTCTTATTCAACAACAAACAGCATTACTGACCATAATCAGCACCAACATCTCAATGTTTGAATTAGTCTTTATTGGCAAAACCAATAAATCAGTGAGCCTCTAAGCAGTTCTTTATAGCATTTAAGACTCATCAGTCCTGCAATTTTTTTAGATCTTCCTCTGAGATGCTCTGCAGGGTATTAACTGCATTCTCTCAGTGGAATTTCAGGAGCATTATAAATTCAGTCCTGCAGAGGGATATACATACAGTACATGTGTAGCTCTAGCCTCAAGGGTCAAAGCTAGCATACACACCCAAGCCACTGCTCTCTAACCATCCTTTAGGTCATGCATGGACAGGGTAATTTGCTCCAATATTTATGCTCTACTGAAACTGGAAGGACTGGACAAAAAAAACATTTCCAACGAATTTTTAATGTATAAGAACAAATGCTAAGAATCAATAATAGTCTATACTGCGGCAGAAGATATTGCTTTTGATCAGAAATATAGAATTTTCTGAGTTTTCAGCAACAATAAAAACAACTACTATCTAGACACAAACGGAGCATAGCAAACTGTGTAGGAGAAGGAACTGACCTCGCGCACTAAGTCTTGTTCAATGTTGTGGCGAGCAATCAGGATCCTCCTTTTGAACCTGCGGCACTCCAGTTCAAGGTACTGCCTCTGTCTGCGCTGCAGGTTGGCCTCCTCCTCTGCCTGGAAGTGCTGGAAGTTTTCCTTCTGCTTGGACAACCATTCCTGCTTCTCTTTCTTAGGTGTTGACTGGTTTTCATTCAGCTCCTAAAGGGGGATAAAATGGCAGGTAAACAGAAGAACTGATTTCTTGCGTATTAGGGAAGCAACTAGTATTTTCATTGTAAATTATAACAATAATTATAATAGAAAATAATAGTTATGAAATATTATTATTATTATTTAAAGTTATTATTTAATCCATCCATTTCTATTATTAATCAATTGATCATTTTGTCAATCAAGAGTCAAAAATTATGAGAAATGGTTATCACAAGTTACCCAAATCAGCTCTTAAAATTGCTTCCATAGTCTGAGCAGCAGCCAAGATATTAACTTCATAATAACAAAATAAGAGTAAAGCAAGCAATTCTTAGCATTTGTGAAGCTGCACCCAACAAATGTTTGGTATTTCTACTCGCTGAATGATTTAAACAATTAATATTAATTAACTGACTAATCATTTCAGCACTCTTTCACATGCCTACTTGCTAGACAGGCACCATTACTGTAGCAATGTGATATTAACTGACTTTAAAACACTGTGGGACCACTATTTCAAAAACTGTCAAAATATCTTCTGAGCTAATTGAGCAAGACAGCAGCTGGATCCCCCTACCTCTTTGAGTTGTTCCTTGCGAAGTTTGTACTCCCGTTTCTGGGACTCTAAGAAGCTGTTCAGCTCTTTCTTCTGCATGCTCTGGATGTGCTGTTGGAATTTCTTTTCATCATTGGTAAACGTTTTTGCCTGATGGAGAAATGCACATTGTAAATCAATGCGCTCTGGGCAAAATCGTAGCCTGTATTTTATAAATCTCAAGTGAACACATAAATAAGTAAAGTGCGAGCATACATCTTTCTCCATGGATGCCTGGTGCTTCTTGATGAGTTTCTCCATTTCCTGGGCAAAGCTATTCCTCTGGTTCTCCAGCTCCTTGTCCAGGCGAAGTCTGTGCTCATCCATCTCAGCCTTCAACTTGTTTTCCAGGGCCATCAGCTGTTTCTGGTGCTGCCGCCGCATGCGCTTATAGCCTGACATCTGCTCCCGTAACTCAGAATCCTGCTCATGCTCTTTCATCTGGCGGGTGACCTGGAAAGAGCAACACACAGATTTGCATTATACTTTAACTGTATGGCTGCGGAGGGGCTGATAGGCAAGTCTCCCTGTATGCCAAAATTCATTTTTGGATACACTTAGCAGGTGCCCTTATCCACAAAAATATTCAGAGATTTTAAGGAGTGCAACAAAAGAATAAGCATCATTTCCTATATCACCAAAAAACATCTGTAAGGAATGCAAGGGTCAGGGCCATAGTGCCCAGACAATGTGTATCATGTGTTTGAGAAAAGAGCAAAGGACAGGGAGAGATTTTAGATTATTATCACCACTTCAGTACGGATGCAGGCTCTAGGACCACATTCTGATTACATACAAGGCCATCACACTCTGGTATCCACTGATCTTAACAAAAATGTCAACAGAAATAAGTCTACTGTCTTTTACTAAAGCACTGATAAGAAAGATTTCAATGAGAAACATAGGCAGATCTACGATTTACATGATCTGTGCTCTTACCAGAGAAGCTGTGCGTATAGTGGCAAAGTGTTCGCGGTTGCGTTTTGGCCGTGGAGTGTGTGCAGGTGGAGACTGTGGCTCAGTTGGCCGGGTGTGAGGCTCAGAGTCTTCATGGTATGTCTCTTCCTCCTGAGGGGTACACCAAAAATGCACAGAAAAACATGTTAACCGCAGAACAAAATAGTGGTTTAAATTTAAAATGAATAGATATAATCCATTAGGATAAATGTATCCTTAGAAGATCTAACTACGGAGACGATTAGAATCTCAGCTCTTTCCAAAACAACTCACCGGTTTGAGGTGGATGACAGAGCTGTTGGACATGACCGTGTGGTCTCCCTCCATGTCCAGCTCACTCTTGTCGTCACCAGCATCTGTTAGGCTGTTAACAGAGCTACTCTGGGAACTGGCACTGATTGACATACTGGGGATAGACTGGTTGCTCCCCACACTGTTCACCGTGCCCGTCCTGCCCACACTGTGCTCAGGCTCCTACAGACACACACAAGCAGCAGGTGAAAACAAGATTCTCCGATGGCTCTACAGTAATAAAACACAACCTCCCCAAACAGACAAATACAGAAATGTTGAAATAGAGGGGAGCAAGACAGCAGCAGTTGTAACAGTCAGGTGACAGACCTCCTCCTCATCTTGTGCCTCAGTTGTGGGGCCATTGTGGGCCTCCTGAAACAGGATCTTTTTCATTTTGCGATACTGTAGATTGTCCAGCTCCCGCACTGCATCCTTAGTCCGCAAGATCAGGTCCATTACAACCGATTCTGGTCGCTCACGCTGTACAAATGCATGCTGGGAACAGGGATACAGAAAAGTTCTTTAATAAAATAATCCAATTCTGATAAATCCCTGGCTGTAAGAATTTGGGCTGCAACTACGGTTTATTTTCATTGTTGATCTGTCTATTAATTCTTTTTCTGTTTCATCATTTAATCTATAGAATGTCAAAAATAATGACAAGCACTCATCACCAGAAAGACAGAAAGCTCCCTTAGGCTATAATGCGCTTATGTGTGGCAGCCCATATAACTTGCTGCTTGCTGGGCCTATGCATTGTTGCTGTCACTTAACTGGTTTTTAATTATCATAGCAGTAGGCCTACAGTTGATATGTGAAAAACACTGATGATTATCAATTGTCAAGTCGTCAGTTTTTTTTCCTCTCTCATTTGCTCACTTTAAATAAACCTATAGTGGCAGTGGTTGTGGCTGAGTCCTACATAACAAAACAACAAAAAACAAATCACCACTATTATCTGTTCTTTGGTTGGAGCCATAAGAACTAAGCAGCACTTGTCTGTCATTGCCAACCTTTGTGAATTCTTACCTTTAACAGCTCCTCAGAGTTGGGTCTGTCCTGGGGAAATTTCTGAAGGCAAGAATCTACAAAGTTTCGGAAATAATCCGTCCTAAAGTGGGTGATAAAAAGTGGTATAAGTATACAAATTGGTAGTTATTTCATGGAAACTTTTAATTTACCAAATAATAAACAATCTCCTTTCAGATGTAACTATGCAACTCACCACTCACTAGACTGCAGCGCTGGGCTCTCATTCTGCGCTATATGGTATAAGGCACTCATCGCATTCATATTGAACAGTGGAGGCTTCCTCTCAGCTGTGAACCAAGAGGCAGGGCACATAAGGAAGTTAAATTTGAGAAAGGAGGGAAGAACACAAACAGTATGTCAATGACTTGAGCAAAAATCAAGTTCCTGGATCTTGCAATAAGATATTGTCAAAATACATGTCTGAATAAAAGCAGTGAAACAACAGGAAGGCTAGATCTGAACCAGACCATGTGGAACAGCAACCTTACCTAATTCGATGCAGGTTATTCCCAAAGACCAAATGTCCACCTTTCCATCATACTGACCCTCGTCCATAGCTAAGATCACTTCAGGGGCCATCCTAGGAAAACAAACATATTTCGCACAATAAAGCAGATGCAAAGCACACAAAGAAACATATAGAAAATGCTAGAAAAGTTTAAGTTAATATGCAAATGTTGTAATATACCAATATGGCGTCCCCACAAAGGAGTTGGCAGGAGAGGCAATGGAGGCAGAACCAAAATCTGCAAGTTTCACCTGTCCTGGCTCTGTCAACAAGATGTTCCCCGCCTTGATATCTCTGTTGAACACACAGGGGGAGGAGATCACAGATCCACTCAGTAGTCACATTGCTGGAGGGCATAAGTACTCGGTGCCCAGCATGGTCCCAAACACTAACATACTCACCGGTGAATCATGTTGTGGGAGTGAAGATAAGCTAACCCTTGAAGAGCACCGTGGGTAATTGCAGCAATTTCCACTTCTTGTAGAGGTTTCTTGTGAACTGGAAGGGATACATTCACCAAAAGTGGATTGAAAAAACACTGCAAATCATGAGAACGTCACAAGGACAAACTTCAAAAGAGAGACTACTTGCTTTGCATTAGTCACAACGATCATAAGTTCAAAAAGGGCTTCAACTTACCTTCTAACAAATCTGAAGCAGAGCCTAAACAATACTCCATCACCAGCTGTGATGAAAAAAGAAAAGTTCAGTCTAACTTTGTTTTATCCTCTCTTCAACAATCAGTCAATGGCACCACTTTGTGTAATACAGTATCATCATTGAGGTTATCATGTACAATCTTACCCAGGCAGTGTGCTCTCGAAGATAACATCCTTTGTACTCTATGCTGTTTGGGTGTTGTATTCTCTGCAGGAATTTCACCTCCTTAATAATGTCTTGCCATTTCTACGAACATGTTAAAAAGAACAGATATTAAACCATTGCCATGTAACAAACTATAGGAGGTTCTCTAAGATAGCATTTGGGATTACTTCCTGTTCCATATGAATACAGGGTTAAAATTGCCACTTTAGCACGCAAATCAAATTCCTTTCATATTCAAAATAACTGCCACAATTTCCTCAGTGAAAAAGTAAGAAGTTACAATATCAACTATCATACCTCGTTGGACTGCTTTCCACTATATGACATCTTCTTGATGGCCACCACCTCATTTGTGCGCACATCCCGTGCCTGAATGAGTACACAAACATCAGAGTGATTTCTCATGCCTCTGGTTACCAACTTCACGAACAACATGAGCAATTTTTGGTTAGTGACTTTAGCTAAGTAGGCTACACAATAGTTGTAGCAAAGTGGGTAGTAATTCGCACTTTATAAGATTTCTGGACAAGCAATAAACTTGTCATTTCCACCACAGCTATCACTTATATTGTCCAACCCTAAGCTTGTGAATCAGGTATTGGCAACCACATGACATGCAGTGCTGAAAGTATGCAGGTTTTCATTCCAACCAAACCGCCGAAAAGTTCCTCCTCTTTGGCTGAAGGTGTGCTGATCAGTGAAATCACCTGGTGTAGTCTCTGGTTGGAATGAAAACCTGCATAGTCTTGACAGTCCTTGGCACATGGTTGCTGAGCACTGTTCTATGTCTATAAATCATTCAGGAAGAAAGGAACTGAGCTAAACCCATGTTTTTACTCATGCAAAAAACATGTTACTGCCACTGTGCATTACACTGAAATGTTCAGAATTGTTTAAAAGGCTTTCAAGATTCTTAGAAAAATGCTCTTCAGCTGGCCGTATTCTGAAAAAAAAAATGATTCATCAAGATCATATTGATGACCTTCAAGTCTCAAAGCCTACTCATCATGAGGTCATGGACCAATGTACATACTCCCCAGTCTGTAGCCAGTGTTCTGTGTTCTCTTAACAGTTGGCAAGGATGTGATACTCCAAGCTTCCTCTGGCCTGTTTTATTATACATGCTGGGGCAAAAACTCCAACAAATCATGGAGAAATTTCACTTTCCATGCCCTTTCCTTCAGACATAGACCTGGGACCTTTTGCAGTGAAGGATTTGTGTTTATTTCTGCTATTATAACTAGTATTAAAACTGATAGTTACATAAAAATCTGAAGTTGTAACAATTATGTTGTGACAGGTAGTTTATAATGTATTACATAACAAGTAGCAGTAAAAGGCTAAACACTGGCTTGCAAGTTCTATATTCAACATGATCAAAACTGCATTCCAACGTCCATGTCACGCCCCTAATAAACAGAAACTGAGTTTTGTCTTGCTCACATGCTGTTGCTACAACTGTGCCATGATTAAAACCACAAACTTTTGCAACCATGAAGAGCTTTCCTTGCCACTTAGGGACGCTGATCATGAAACTCAACCCAGACAGTGTGAAATCTATTCAGCAGTGTTAAGTGAATATGTTAAACTTCTATCCCTGATTACATTATGCTTAAAAATCTACTCCCAAGGTTTTGCAACCTTGGGAGCAGACCATAGCGTGATGTTGTGAAACACTCACAAAATAGACAGCACCGAAGCTGCCATGTCCGATCTCACGCAGATCTGTGAAGAGCTTTTCTGGGTCCTCCTTGAAGAAGAGCTCAGCGATTTCGGGGTCCTTCAGGCTCCCCGCCCGACTGGTGTTGGGCATAATGAGGGGGGGCAATGCCGCTGCCGCCAGGAACTATCTGGATCTGCGACAGCGACCTGACAGCCCCCACCAATGGCTCATCTGCAGGACAGCGGCCTCATATGTTCAGAGCTGAGGGTACAAAGACAGAGAAGACTGAGTGCATCAAAAAAATAAAAAGACAAACCAGAAGGGTAACAAACAAGACAAAACATGAGAAATACATTGATGCCTAAATACCCTAAAAATTAGACAGATATGTCTTCAACATTAACAGCAACTTTCCACCACACAAACATTCTTCAGGTTATGAGTATTTTTCCATTTTTCCTCAATGGACAAAATATGCATTTAAGTGCACCTTAAAAAAAAAAAAAAATCGGTATGATGCTCAGTTGCAATATATTTTTACTGTAATGTAATCATCATATAACACAGCTGTCCTCTCTTACATACAACTCTACATTTTTTTTCTGCATTTGGCAATTTGAGGCAAGGTGAATGGGCAGCTGAAAACTCGTTCTCTAAAATTACAGCCCTCTGACAGCCACAGGAGATCCTTATAACAAGGCTGAGCAATACATTAACTCAACAATGATGTCAGGTGGAGATGTGGAGAGTGGCCAGTTGGAAATGCTATGGTAGGAAGAGATAAGTCTCCTGTTTCCATAGTAACAGTAAGTACAGTAAAAAATAAATAAATAAGAAAACATATCGATGGATTGTGTCCTGACAAACTCCCCCTCCCTCACATGCTCAGTGACTGGTATGTAGACAGACAGATGTAAGGAGGATACAAGGAATTGTCTTACAGCTGACTACCTTCTGCTCGAACAAAGAAACCAACAGAACAAACAACTGAGTGACGGTGATGACATGAGTTATGCCAAACAGAAACAAAGCATTCCAGTGATAGGACTACTTGTTAAACCTGTAAGGACTTGGTAAACACATGCACTCAGACTTAACAAGCACAACATCCTTATAGCCTCACGACAAGCGATTAAAATTACAACCAAAAGTAGGACAGGACAGAAAATAACACAATCCATATGCTTATTACCTTATTTTTCAAACTTTTGGCTATTTGCTGCCTCTTGAATATTATGTCATAGCAGACCTTATTACTGTAATGGAGAGATCACTAGGGGAAGTTTACTAAGCCCATGCAGCTCAGATGATCAGCTGCAAACAGATGCAGAGCTGACGCCAGAGTCACAAGACTTCTCCTCTCCCAGCCTGGGAGGAACAGCCCCCAGTCCCAGACGTCTTTTGTCCCACAACAACACTGGACAACTCACTACTCCACACAGATGCAGCCACAGCCCTGAAATAAAGCCTCATTACCATGTGGAACTGTGCCTCTTTATTGCCATTGTTCTTTACTACATTGTTGTTCATGAATGAGCTTTGTTGTCATATCTCATGATGTCATTTTCAACTGCAAGCACGTGCGCGTAAAAGTGAGTGATGATAACTGATACCTTCATAAAGTATTTTTGTATGCCAACCAGGACACACAGTCACGCTCAAGAATGCAACTGGACAGGACAACAATGCTGGAGGGCTGGAATTCCCAATGTATGCTCTTGCTGCACTGCATTTCTCAGCATTTCCTGTTCACTCAACTATAGGGAGGTAGGAATGGAGCCTGATGAGTAATTAGACTGATACTATCTATCTTCTTTAACATAACAGCCATGGCACGGCATTCTGAATAGCCTCCTACACAAGTACATAAAACTAATCCGCAGTTTAAAAAAAAAAAAAAAAAAATCAAGATTTTCAAAGGCTGACCAAAATTAACTTTGGGACAATAAACAAACATAACAGTAAGGTTTATGAGAATAGCATACAATGTATATAAAAAACTATATTATCTTTAGAGAAATACAACATTCAGCCACATCTGATTTAGTAATGAGTATGTAATATAAACTGTTAAGTGCTTAAGCCATTTCCTTTTGCCACTCCAATCCATACCAGGTAAGACAATCACCAGCGGTGTCAACCAACAATGAGTCTTTTAATCTATCTTTGCTATCCATGTAAAACAGCAAAGACAACAATTCAAAATTCTTAATAAAGGTATGCTGAACATGTACTGACGACACTAATAAAGTAAGCTGGCAATTAGGCCTACTCAGTCATGGACTGTCGGTAGGGATAGGCAAACTGATAAACATGTACCCCTTCCAAACAATAAAAACTATGATTTTACGGCGAATATTTATCTAAAATGGAACTTGCAGCTATCATATTAGGGTTACAGCAAAAGCCCAGGTTTGGACTATTACAGTGTGTTCTTTATTAGGCTACGTTAGTACCCGTGGCTCACTTCAGAGGAGTTGCTGCTACACTAGAGAGAGCACTTGATAGAACTGGCTGAAAGTTACCAGTTAACAACAGCTGTTGCAGCTGTCTCCCAAGAAAGTCAATCTAGCAAAGTCTGAGGAGTACCATAATATAAAACACAGGCGCGAGTGCACACAAATACAGTCAAAGGTTTTAGTAGCTCCTAACTAGCTAACGTTGACTGTATGGGTTAGCTACACAGCAAACTTAACATTAGCTAAGCTATTTGTCATACGGTAATATAACAACATCAAAGTGTCTACCAATGTATGTACGGCATGTTTACTACGCCACAAGTAAAGTTTTTAAATTAATAAGGTGTGGTTCTACTGGCACTGGTTGCCACCTTACGAAATACTGCTAGCGAACTAACCTATGTGATGTTAGCTAGCTAGTAGCTTAGCCGAAACTCACCCTTCACTGACAGGCCAGGTTTCAGCGGAGCAGAGAATGTCGTGTAATTCAAACAATTTGGGATAAGAAAAGAGTCTGTCCTATATCTTGCCCGGTGCAATACTTAATTGTACTAAATCCTCATGGTTCTCAAAGTTGTCAATCGAATATTTGATACAGATTTCCAAATTATTACAGGTTAAAATCCCCACCCTTGAAGTAACGGTGGTGCCAGAATTGTCGAATCCCACTCCCAGGCAGGTCCAAAGATGGCTGCCGAGCGTTCCACCGCCTCCCTTCGTGAAAACACGTCGGGGAGAATGTGAGGGAAGTTCAAACACCCCCAAAACACCCATAAACAAACTATGCCAATATCCGTGATGTCGTTGGAAAAATGCGAAAATACCTCTACTTTAGCCTAGCCCACTGGCGTGTTTAATACTTCACTATATGTTTATGTTGTAGCTCTGGTTTGCTGTCCGTCTTTCTTCGGCAGACTGCAAACGCCAGTTCCGCCCTACCCTGTCGCAGTAAACTCCCTCTGACCCAGAACTTCCAGAGGTGGAGACATTTAGCCTCCCTACGAAAAATCACTGTAATATTCATATTATTCAGATTATAGTGGAGGCTAAACACACATGAAATCAGCTGAGTTTTCTTTTCTTTCCATTTGGCATATAAAGACTAACGTTACTCATAGTTTTACGCTGTCTTAAATCTTTACATTTAAATGTATTTTTTATTATTTTTTTTTTTTAAATAAATAACTAAATAAGTCAATAAATGCTTTGTGATAGGATTGATTTCTGTTTATATTTCTGTTTATATTGTTATGATGATCTCATACATTATGAAGACAAGTTTACTCATTTACTTTTTCATCACTCATCACATATAATGCTAGAGTGTGTGTAACTGAATGATAGCTTTATATTTGTTTTACTTTATGTTACTTTTATGTCCTATGGTAACCTACGCAAGATTCGTATTATTTCAGTATAGGGACTTTGATTTAGACAATATTTTAAAATATAGTCTTAACTGCACATTATCTTACTAAAACAGATCATATGATTGTAGCCAAGCTATATTTCTGAAATTTCCAGACTATCCTAAGCCTGACTTAAGGATTTTTACAAGAACTAGGCCTATGTCATGAGACCACAAATGATGACGATGGTAATGAACGTCCTCTTAATCAGCTTTCTACTGTAAAGCAGATAATTGTTTTGGCTTCCTTGACCATTTTAGATAGTACATTATGAGCTAATAAAAACATTTAAAGTTTACTTTTTCCTTATGGGATTATAGGTCATTATTATTATTATTATTATTATTATTATTATTATTA